>VWYK01126588.1:4057-19026 GCA_013399775.1 Semnornis frantzii | reverse complement strand
TGGGTGCTGCAGGCAGGGGATGACAGCTGCTGCCGGCACCAGCACAGCAGGTCATGGAGATGGTGACAAGGTGGTTTGGATGCTGAGCAATGGCCTGGGGCCTGGGTTCACAGCATGGCAGGGGTCGGGAGAAAGCTCCAGAAAGCAGCCAGTCCAACCCCTTCCAGAGCAGGGGCACACAGGGCAGGGCACACAGGAACACATCCAGGGGGGCTTAGAAAGGTTCCAGAGCAGGAGACTCCACAACCTCTCTGGGCAGCCTGCTCCAGGCCTCCAGCACCCTCACACCAAACAGCTTTCTCCTCATGCTGAGCTGCAACTTCCTGGCTTCCAGCTTAGCCCTCTTGGTCCTTGTGCTGGCCCTGGGCACCCCCAAGCAGAGCCTGGCACCTTCATCCTGACCCCCAGCCCTCAGCTATTTAATAGACACTGCTCAGGTCCCCTCTCAGCCTTCTCCTCTCCAGGCCCCAGGGCTCTCAGCCTTTCTCCACAGCAGAGCTGTTCCAGACCCTTCAGCATCCTCATAGCCTCCACTGGACTCTCCCTAGTAGATCCCTGCCTGAAGGTGGGCACTGAGCCCACGGCACCTTCCAGGCTGCAGGCAGCACCAGAGCAAGCCCTCGGGATGCTGCTCATGTTGAGGGGAGCACAACACGGACCCCTAACCACCTGGAATGGTGGCTGAAGGGCGACTCCACAGAGGCGGTGCCAGTCTGCAGCTGGTCTGGCTGGTTTTACAGGGCACTTCGTGAGGAATGTCTGAGCTCCTGCCCCTCATCATCAGCCACACTCCTGAGATGCCCTGGCATTGTTAGGACCTCAGAGTCTGCAGTTTGCAGCCATGCCCTCAGGCTCACTTCACATCTCCTCATTTCCACACCAATGGTGCCCCTGGGCCCTTCTGGGGCACAGGCTCTGCTCAGGCTGGCTCAGCCACCCACAGACTTCCAGCACAGGGCAGAGCACAGAGCACATTCCTGCATGTCCCTCCACTCCTGGAGTTACCCAGCCAGATGCAAGTAGGATTTCATCTCACCCTTCTCTGGTGAGAAGCTGCTTGGCTGCCCACAGCATGAGTCCCAGCAAGCTCTCAGAGATGTCACCTGACAATCTTCGAGGTCTTCTCCAACCTTAACCATTCTATGAGACTATGTCTGAGACCCAGTTGGCTGCAGACAGGCAGCAGCCTGTGCCACCAGATGAATCCAGGAGACAGCGTGGGATCCTATCACTGCCAGGGGCATCCAGAGATACCCACCTGGATCTAGTTTCTACAGGATTCATGGCCAAAAGCTCTCTTAGGAAAGGGAAATGAGCTTCCATAGAACATGATGGATCCCAGGATCATCTCTAAAACCTTGCTAGCTCCTGAAAAGCCATGCACCAAGCTCCACCAGGCCAGGCAGCTGATGTCTGTGTCTCATCAGAGCAGGTTCAGAGCCTGTGTCCTGAACAAAGGAACCCTCAGTGCTTTTCAGCTCTGCAGGAGCACCTGCAGCATCTGCTCAGGGGCAGCAACAAGGCTGCCAAAGCACCAAGGCAGCTCCTGTGCTGCTGAGGAACATTCAGAGGTTCATAGGATAGTTGGGGTTGGAAGGGACCTGAAAGCTCATCCAGTGCCAACCCCTGTGCCATGGGCAGGGACACCTCCCACCAGCACAGGCTGCTCAAGGCCTCATCCGGCCTGGCCTTGAACACCTCCAAGGAGGTTGTGGATCATGTTCACAGATCACATTCTGTGATCCACAACCTCCCTGGGCAACCTGTGCCTGTGTCTCACCTCACTCACTCTACAGGATCTCTTCCTCATCTCCGGTCTCAGACTGCCCTCCTCAAGCTCCAATCCTTTGTCCCTCATCCTGGCACTCCCAACCCTTGCCAAAAGTCCCTCCCCAGCTCTCCTGGAGCCCCTTTGGCTACTGCAAGGCTCCTCTAAGATCTCCCTGGAGCCTTCTCTTCTCCAGCCTGCACAGCCCCAACTCTCCCAGCCTGTCCCCACAGCAGAGCTCCTCCAGCCCTTTGATCATCTTGGTGGCCTCCTCTTGGACCCTCCCCAAGCATTTCCATGTCGATGTATGCTGGGGGCAGTGCTGCAGGAGGGGTGTCTCTGCCCACCTGTGCAGTAGCAGCCAGGGTTGTTGATCTCCACAGAGGCTCTCTCCTCAAACTCCATCAGCCTGTCCCCACAGCAGAGGTTCTCCAGCCCTCTGAGCATGTTGGAGGCCTCCTCTGCACCCTCTGGAGCAGCTCCAGGTCTCTCTTGTGTTGAGGTCCCACAGCTGGCCCCAGCCCTGCAGGTGAGGTCCCCCCAGAGCAGAGCAGAGGAGCAGGATCTCCTCTCTCCATCTCTGCCCACACTGCTCTGGACGCAGCCCAGGCTGCCCTTGGCCTTCTGTGCTGCCAGTGCTCACTGCTGGCTCCTGACAAGCTTCTTTCCCACCAGCACCCCCAACTCTATCTCCTCAACCCCAGCCTGGACTGATAACTAGAATTGCCCTGAAGCTCCTGAGGTTCTCCTCAGCCAACTCTGCAGCCTGCCCAGGTCCCTCTGGATGGCTCCCATCCATGGCGTGGTGCTGGTGGTGCTGTCGTTCGTGCTGGATTCATCTCTCTGCTTGCTGCTGAGCCCCAGGCTCCTGGTCCAACTGAGCACTGCAGGCAGCTCTGTGTTGCCTGCCTGGAAACCTGGCACGTGTCTGAGCACTGATGCCCAGTGACATGGGCATCTCCCAGAGCAGTCTGCAATCCAAGTTAGCTGCAGCTGGAGATATCAGCTGGAGACCTCACCATGGGGAGCACTAAGCACAGACACACTCATGACGCTGCTCACAAGGTCCCCTCAGCCACGGCTCAGCTGCTGTGGAAGGCAGTCCTGGCGCACATGGGCACCAGCTGCCCCCCTGGCCTCTCATGGTCCCTCCAGATCCCCTCACAGAGCTTCTGTCTGTGCCCTCCCCTTTTTACAGACATCATCCTCACCTGGGCTGCCCTTCCCCTGCCAGCCCTGGCCAAGTCAGTTCTGGTTGCCACCAAGGAGAGAACTGTGGAGAGAGGCTGCTGCTTCTCATCTTCTTCCCTTGTGCCCAGTGCAAGTGCTCATCCCATGTCCAATGCTATCTTTCCCCAGTCCCCCAGACAGACTCTCCTGAGCTGGAGTCCCACCACCCCACTGAACCCCTCCTCTCAAGCCCTGGTCCCACATCTTGCCTCTCTTCCCTGCATCTTCTCCCACCTCCTCTCCTTAGTGCCGTGGGACTCCCAGTGCCAGCAAGAAGAAAACTGAAGGGATCTCCCTGCAGAAGGGCTGGGTGTGAGGTCAGAGGGGGCAGAGGCTTTGGTGGCAGCCTACTGCTTGCTCTCAGAGAAGGGAGGCTGCACTGAGGCTGTGCCATGGGTTGTGATGAGGGAGAAGCCAAAGACACTGAAGCAGCTGCCAGCTCCTGGCCATCCTGGCTGGGGCTACCAGCACAGGAAGCATCTCAGCCTCCAGGCCCTGCAACCCCAGACCCTCAAGGCTCTGCAGGGCCACAGCCCCATGTCCTCCCACAGCTGCACCTCCTGCACTGCCCTCTTCTCCTCTTGCAGCAGACTCCAGGCAGCCCTGGGGCCACTGGGGTTGTAGTTCAGGTTTCCAAGGTCTAAAGGCTCAGAATAGGACAATCAGCCCAAGGCATCCAGACAGCGATGGCAGCATCCTGCCAGCACCACCAACCAGGATCAGTCTCCCAGGCAGGTCAGGCCCATGTGCTCAGGCAGCCTCCTTCCTCTTCATTCCTGCTGAGAACAGGTTCAGCAGGCACCACTGCCTGGACCTGCTCCCTCTCACAGGTGGAAATGCCTGTGCCATCCCTGCCATGGGTCCATCAAACCAGGTTCCAAGCCTCCTGGGAGCTGGCAGGGATCAGCAGCCATTTGCCACCCTCTCAGGGCTTTGGAGTACCCATCAGTCTCCTGCTGACAATGACAACTCTTTCCACAGGTCTGTCTCCTGTGGAGTATTCTGCCATGCTGGAAAGCCCCTGAGGTGCCTCCAGGGCAGAGAGCAAAGGGGTCAGGCAGTGCTGGTGTGCCCTGGAGGCAGGGGAGCCCCAGCAGGCCAGGCTGCAGGTCTTGCTCACCTGCTCAGGGTACAATTCTAGGGTCTGGAAGAAAGTTTTTCTGGGCAGATCGGCAAAGGCTCTCACAGGGCTTTCACCTTCCTCTGCAGCACTGAGCGTGGCGCTTGCTGGCGCTGCTCAGCCCATTCCTGGGCACGTGTCCCACCTGTGGCAGGAGGAGGAATCCAGATGTGCTCTGCATCACTTCTCTCCTCCCCACAGCAGCTGTTTGTCTGGTTTGGTCACTTGTAGCACAGATCTGCTGAGGCAACCTCCTGCAGCTCCAAGCTGCTTCTTAACCGCTCTTGCATACCATAAAATCCTCCTTTTATTGTCTGCTGATTCTGTGCTCTGCAAATACACACCTGTGCCTCCCTCGAGAACTTTGTCCCTCACAGGCATTAGCACTCACTGCAGAGAGGTTTGGGACTCACAGAGATGTTACCACCATTGGGAGAGCTCAGGATTTTCTTCTCAGGCCATAGCTGTGGATTCACAGCTTCAAAGATGGCACTGGGCTGGAAGGGACCCTCCAAGGGCACCTTGCCTGAACCCCTTCCAGCAGGAGGCAGCGACAGCTCCAGCCAGAGCAGGCTGCACAGGGACACAGCAAGGCTGAGCTTGCATGTCTGCAGGGATGGGGCCTCAAGCACAGCTCTGGGCAGCCTGTGCCAGTCTCTCCCCACCCTCCCTGGGCACAACTTCCTCCTGATGTCCAACCTGACTCTGCCCTGCTCCACTTCCAAAGCACTGCGCTCAGCCTGTCCCCACAGCCCCTTCTGCACAGCCCCTCCCCAGCCTGCCTGCAGGTCCCCTGCAGGTACTGAAATGCAACTCTGAGGTCTTCCTGCAGCCTTCTCTCCAGGCTCAACAGCACCAATTCTCCCAGCCTGTCCTCACAGCAGAGATGCTCCAATCCTCTAAGCATCTTGGTGGCCTCCTCTGTACCCTCTCTAGCAGGTCCAGGTCTCTCTGGTGTTGGGATCTCATAGCAGGAAGCAGTACTCCAGGTGAGGTCTCCCCAGAGCAGAGCAGAGGGGCAGGATCCCCTCTTTGGATCTGCAGATGTCTCTGAAGAGAACATGCCAGAGTCATTTCTTTCCTGTTCAGTATCAAGACACCTAAACTGGATGTCACCAACAGCCTTGTGCTCTGCACCCTCAGACCCTGCCAGCTGCCACAACATTCCCAGGACTGAGAGAAGGCCCTCACAGCCAGGAGGAGAAAGGCGGTGGAGGAGGCATTTGTGCCTGGGGGCACTGTCCCAGCAGACAGCTGCAGCTGAGGAAGGTGCCCAGTGTCTGTCAGCAGTGACCTTCTCCTGCTCAGGTGATACACTCTGGCCCTTAGCAGCACTCAAATGCTTTCCATCTTAATTCTGGACAAAAGTCATCTCCAAAAGCAAGGAAGCAAAACTTTCCTCTCAAAGCCTGGACACACAGCCAGACTCCTGGAGTCCTCACCTGCCAGCAGGCACTGCCATGCATGGCAGGCAATGCCAGGCACAGCAGTCATGCCAGGGAGCAGAGGGCCCAGGGCAGCAGCTCCACATCTCCTGGAAGCCTTCCTGGATCCACAGGGAGGAGCAGGTGCCAGGGTGCAGTTCCTGCACAAAGCAGGGTGCAGCTGGAGCCTCTCCATGCTCAGAGGGATAGCTGGCTCTGACCCTGGTCCCCACTGCGGGAAACAACCACCCTTGCCCCCAGGCCATGCCCTACCCACCGCAGAGCTCTCTCCTTGCCAGTTCTCCACACATGCAAAATATTGTCTTGAACTCAAGGCCCAGCAGGACCCGCAGAGCAGTCCCAGCAGCACAGCCGGGCTGGACACACCCTGCAAGCAAAGTGAAGCACAGACCCCACCATGGCCTCTCCAGCACGTCCCACGCAGCACAGCCCTCCTCGTGGAGCAGCTCAGGATCTCATCCTCGGACACAGGCACCTGCCCTGCCCAGCGAGGCCTGAGTGTCACCCGGAGCCCTCCTTGCCCACTCCCCTCCTGTCCCCTTGCCACGGCACCCAGCAGTGAGGTCTGTCTCCCAGCACACCACACATCACCCCGTGTGGCTCCCTCCCAGCCAGGTGCCACCACATCCCCTTCCCTCCACACCACCAGCCCCCACGGGCCAGACTCCCACTGCTGGTCTCCTCCTAAGACCAGGGCTGCTCATTTCTCTTCCTTTCTGGGCATCTGCCCTTGTTTGACTCCCACGCTGATTGCCAGAACCATGCAGTGAGCCACTACCCTCCACCACCCTCCGCAACTGGCACAGCAGCATTAGGAGAACTCTGTGTCCCCCCGTCCCTAAGGGGACACCCAGACTGCCCTCTTCCAACATCTCCTGAAGGTCAGGTCCTGTTTCACTCTTGGTGCCCCTGTGCACAGCCTTATGCCCCACTTCTCCTCTGTCTCTGCTTGCTGGGGCAACTCCAGCCCACTGGCACTGCTTCTCACCTCTCCCTCAGCAAATTTCAGCAGCATCTGCTGCTCTGCAGATCCCAGCAAACCCTGCAGCCCTCGGGCCAGCAGCCCAGCCCTTGCTTCATCAGTCCCCTGGCCTCCAGGAACCCTTCCATGCTCCCCACTACCCCTGCCATGTCTTCCCGGCCCTGCCAGGAGCAAAGGTTCATCCCAGACGCCTAACAGTTCCTTCTTGCAGCTGACTTCCTCCCCTTAGTCTCCAGGGGCCACCAGTTTGGAGCCATCCCAGCACAGCAGAGGCCAGTACAGCCCGCACAGCGCACCAGCCTGGTTCTCCACAGCACTGGTGAGACAGCATTTGGGCTCCAGGTGTTGCCTGAGCACAGTCACACCCACAGTGTCCCCACACTTTCCTGCCATCTCCACCAGTGTCCAGAGAGCAACTCCACCAAAGACCCAAGAGAGCCAATGATGCCCTCAGTCTCCCTCCCTGATTACCCACGGGTCTATCCTCCACCCACTGCACCACCATGGGCACGACAAAGCTGCACCAGGCCCAGGGTCACAAGGAGAAACTCCCCAGCTGAGCATTGGGCTCTCCAGTTCCACAGGAGGTCTGGCACAGCAGAGCCAAGCTGCCCCAGCTCCAGGATGGGCTGGGCTCAGCTGCCAAGGAAAGCAGCTTCCTCTTCCAGACTCTGAGCCCAGCCCAGGTGCAGCTAGAGCATCAGGGGGCCCAAGGCTCAGTCCCACACCCCATGGTCCATGCCATGTCCTCAAGGCAATGCACAGCCACTCTGCTCTGAGCCTGGGAGAGGTGCACAGGGTTCACCTGACAGTCAAAGCCCGCAGAGAGCCTGTGGAAGGACGACCAAGTCACACAAACCAGCGTGGCAGGGGGAGTTTAAGGCAGGGACAACCTGTCTTTTTCAAATAATTCAGGTCTCCATCCCAAAGCCATCACTTATTTTCAGGAAGAACAGAGGGCTTCCACAGCTTCCCAGTCCCAGTTCCCAGCGTTTGCATGGACTGGCCTCCCAGCACAGAGAGTCTGGCTGGAGAGAAAACACCCTCCTTGGTGCAACTGCCTCCTGCCCCTCCACCTCGAGGCTGCTGCACCCAGAACACCCTCACACTGCTCACACTGCCGGCAGGGAGTCTGCCACTGCCTGTGCCCCTGCCCATGCAGCTGATGAGCCAAAGTGAAGAGAGGTGACCCACAGGAACTCCCTTCTCTCCGATCCTTGGCACCCCTTTACCTCTCCAGCTCCTCCGACCCCTTCTTTTTAAACCCCGGGACAGCCCTCCAGCCAGTTCCCTCTTCCCTCTGCCCAGCTCTCCTGCTTCCAGTTTCCTGCCATTTCCATTCTCACCCCAACTCTGCTGCCTGACCCCATTCTGATGCTGATACTCAGCGTCTCGAGCCGCCAGAGCCACTCCGGTCCTCTCCTTCCCCTCCTGCTCCTTCCACCTCCTTGCCTCCTCGGGACCTCCCGGCCCCCACCCACTCTACAGCACCCCACTCCCCGCCAAATCTTTTCCTCTCCTGCTCCTTCCCGGTGGGGACAGGAATTTACTTCGCACTCACCTGGAGCACGCAGCGGCTCTGGCTCTCCCAGGAAATTTGCTTTCGGCTGGTTCCAAGAAGTAGAAGCAAAACTCAGGCTGCCAAACACCGAGAGCCGCTCCCAACTCCGCCGATGGGCTGCACGGCCCCGTCTCACCGAGGCGCGGGGGCTGGAAGTGTCCTGGCGCCCTTCACCTTGTCACCAGGAGTTTGTGCCAAGGGCAGCACGGGGAGAGAGACGAAGCTGCCGTTTGAAGTGCTCCGTGCGCAGCGGAGGCAACGTCGGACCCCAGCCCCCTGCGGGCGTTCTCCCGCTTGCAGCTCCAGCAGCTCCTCAGCCGGGCGACTCCGGGCTCGCTGGCCAGAGCGGTCACTGCCGCCTCTGCGAGCCGGGCTGGCGAGAACGGAACCGCGGCGTTGGTTCACAGCTCAACAAAAGCGCCAATGCAGAACGCAGACTCTCTCCAGGCGCAGAGGGCTGCATGCGAAAATCCAAACATAGAACCAGAACCGTTTCCTTGGAAAAGACCTTTAAGCTCATCGAGGCCAACCGTTCCCTAACCCTACCGAGTCTATGTCATCATCCAGCAGCTCCAGCTGTCCGGAGCTCTCCCGCTGCCAGCCCACCTCCCCCCGCCCAGGAGCTGCCGCGTTTCCAGCCAGGGCAGGGCAGCCCGGCCGCGCTTCCCAAGACACGCAAAGCACAACACCGCCGAAGCCCTGTTGCCCCCCACCGCGCCCGGGATGGGCGTCCCCTCGCGCGGCACCCAGCAGCTGCCCTCTCTTCTGCTGGCACCGCTTCCTCTCGCTCCCGGGCAAAGGCGGACCCGCACCCGCCACTCCTGCGGCTGCTCCTCGGTCAAACCGGGGCTGTTTGACCCTGTAAACCGGGACAGACGAACTCGGAGGACACGCGGAGTGGTCAGGCCGAAGCCGGGGGTTGGGAGAAAGGCAGCTCGTCCCCGGCAGCGCCGGCAGCGGCGTTCTCGCCGCGCTGCTTCGTCAAGCAATTGCTGCATCTCAAGAGATGCGAAAACAAGCGGCGCTCCCGCTCCGCGCCGGCCGCCGCTCCCCCGGCCCCGGCCTGCCCGGCAGATCCCGCTGCGGAGGAGCCTCCGGGCTCGGGCCCGCTGCGGGGCCACTCCGCCTCCCCTCTTCCCGTGTCCCCGAGTCCCGGGGGACAACGGGAACCGCACCGATCCTCTTTCCGACAATGCTGGTGAGGCCCTGGGCAGGCTGCGGAAAGCGGCCCCATAGCGGGAGCACCACCCGCCCCCCGCGCTCAGCGACCCCCGGGACGGGATGCGGGACGGGACCCCGCCGCCCGCACTGTTTACCTGGGCAGCGGCGGCGAGNGGCAATTCCTGTCCCCTCGGAAGTAACCCGGCCTGGCCCTTCCCAGCTCACTCCTGCTTCTCCCTGCTGCATTCGCATTCTCTGCTCCCCCCTTGGAAGCAGGGACCTGTTCCCGCTCCTGCCTGTCCCGCACGTTTCTCTCCTCCCCTGTAAACTCTTGTCCGCCTCCACCACCATGTCCTGGGCTGATCCCCAGCAGCGTGGGCAGCAGGGGCAGGGAGGGGATTCTGCCCCTCTGCTGGGCTCTGCTGACCCCCCTCCCTGCAGTGCTGGGGCGGCTATGGAGTACAGCACAGACAGGGACCTGCTGGAGCAGGGCCAGAGGAGGCCACAGCAGTGCTGGCAGGGCTGGAAGGGCTCTGCTGGGAGGCCGGGCTGGGAGAGTTGGGGGTATTCAGCCTGCAGAGGAGAAGGCTCCAGGACAACATTTTGGTGGCCTTGCAGTGCTGGAAGAGGCTGAGCAGAAAGCTGGGGAGCAGGGCCTGTGGTGCCAGGCCAAGGGAAGATGGTTTGAACTGAAAGAGAGCAATTTAGACTACATCTGACGAAGAAATGTTTAACACTGAAGCTAGTGAGACTCTGGGTCAGGTTGCCCAGAGAGGTAGGAGCTGCCCTATGGCTGGGACCATTGCAGGTCAGGTTGTTTGGTGCAACCTGCTCTGGCTGGGGATATCCCTGCTGGCTGCAGGGGCTTGGACTGGATGAGCTTTAAAGGTCTCTTCCAATGCAACGCATTCTGCGATTCAAGGAGTCTATGACCATACCTTGCCTGACAGGTCTCAGCATCTGTGTGCCCTTCCTTGCTGCATGCCCCAAATACGTCCTTTCTTTTCCCTTTTGAGACCACCCTGGTTACAGAGGAAGGATTTTTCTGCTCTGGATACAGATTGCCTTGGGTCACTCCTGTCCTCCACCCTGATTACACAGTTCCTTGAGATTGTCCAGGGATACACAGCTCTAGTTCCTTTCTCCCTGCTCCAAATGAGACAAGAACCTTAACTGGGCTGCTCAACTGGGGCTCCACTGATGTGAAAACAGCTGCTCACATCTGGAGCCTGCAGATGCAGGAGCTCCTGGGAACCACATACCTCCATGGCCTTGGGAAAGGGACTGCAGATCCTTGTGGAGCTGGCTCAGTTTCCTGGCAGAGAAAATGACTCCAGGTCCATGGGGTATGTCTGTGGGCTTGGAGAAGGAGCATCCCTGCACATGATGCTCTGCCTGGCTGAGGCACAGTGCAGATCCCCCCCCACTCGACATGGTACCGCTGGCAGCAGGGACACATAGCAGCTGATGGGCACCTCCATTTCCCTACACCACATACAGAAGTTTTGTTCTCTGGTGAGGAAAACGGCTCCCAGGGCTGATAAACGAGGGCTGGGCCTTGGGGGGAGTCAATAAATGACTTGGCAGGGAATTAGCCCAGCAGCAGCCCACAGGTGGTCAGGCCCAGTTGACGCTACAGCAGAGAGCATTTGGGGTGGTGGAGCAAAACACTTCACTCCAGGGGAGGGACAAGGAGGCTCCGGCAGTACTGTGGGGCTGTGCTGCACTGAGAGCAGCAGCAGACACAGCTCTGCCTGCAATGGGGTGACTGGGGTGCAGCCAGGAAAGTGTCTCCTGCAGGGCTAGGCAGGTCCTCCTGCTCCTCTGCTCTGCCCTGCCAAGATCACGCTTGCAATACTGTGCCCAACTCTGGGCTCCCCAGTTCAACAGAGACAGAGACCTGTTGGGGAGAGTCCAATGGAGGCTATGAGCATGATGAAGGGCCTGGAACAGCTCTGCTGTGGAGAAAGGCTGAGAGACCTGGGGCTGGTTCGTATAGAAAGGAGAAGGCTGAGAGGGGACCTGATCCATGTCTATCAATAGCTGAGGGCTGGGGGTCAGGATGAAGGTGCCAGGCTCTGCTTGGGGGTGCCTAAGGCCAGCACAAGGACCAAGAGGGCTAAGCTGGAAGCCAGGAAGTTGCAGCTCAGCATGAGGAGAAAGCTGTTTGGTGTGACGGTGCTGGAGGCCTGGAGCAGGCTGCCCAGAGAGGTTGTGGAGTCTCCTGCTCTGGACCACAAGGTCAGGAATTGAAGCATCCTCGTTCCCTTGCTGCCAGGGCAGAGGGAACCCTGAAAGTCACCAGCAGGTCCTGCCTCTCCTGCTGAGATCCTGCCCTTTCTCTGGCACCTGGGATGTGTGCCAGGGTGCTCAGCCATCCTGGGGCTGCTGCTGGTAGTGCTGGGTGCTGTGAGGTCTATTCTGTGGGGTACAGTGGTGCCTCACTGGAGGGTTGGCACAGCTGTACTAGTGGTGCCAAGCAGCTGCCTGCTGTGCTGCCGACCCTGAGCTCCCTGCCAGCTCTGCAGTGGTCAGGGAGATGACAACGCAAGCATCCCCTGCACCTCCCACCACCCCCAAACTGCAGCAGAGATGGGGATGGGATGGGCACTCATGCAACCTTGGGCAGCAGAGCCTCCTCCTGCCCACCCTGGGCATATGCAGGGCTGACAGGAAAGTGAGGGCAGGGATATGCTGTGAAGAGGGTGAGGGGCAGGTGCTGAAGTGACCTCGTATCCCAGCGGCTGACCCTCTGGCACCCCTAGACTTGATTTCCAGGCTGGATCCAAGCCTCTGATGCACTCCCACTTTGGGAAAAAGCTCTGCCCTTGCCTTCCTCTGCTTCCCTGGGGAAGGAAACTTGGGAAGAGGAGCTGGTGAGAGAGAAAGCAAAACAGAAGGTAATGAGGGAGAGAAGTTGTGTGAATGGAGCAGTCCAAAGAAAAAATATCCTAGTGCAGGCAAGGAAGAAAGCTGGATGCAGGGAGAGGAGGAAGCTGAGTGCAGGGAGAGGAGAAAGCTGGGTGGAGGCAGGGGCTGTGAGCAGGAGTAGGAGTGCTTGGCTGAGGCACAAAGTGCTTTGCCAGCAGGTCAGCCCTGATGTCACTCAGTGCTTTTGGTTTCTTGAGAAGTACCAGTGCCAGTCTGGAATCTTCTGGGAGTGCTGGAAGAAATACCAGGGCACAGCAGCAGCACATAGCCAGAAACCCCAGCAAGTTGTGTGTCTTCATGAAGACTGTGGGGCAAAAGGTGGCAGTGCCAGTGTCTCGGGATGACAGTGTGTGGGATATGGAGGCTGAGCTGGGCACACAGGACTCCTCCCCAACCCCACAGGAGAATGCTGCTCTCCAGCAGCAGGCAGATGGAGCACAACCTCTGTTCGTGCAGGGCAGCCTGGGGCAGCTGGGTGAACTGGGAGAGGGGGGGTGCGGGGGGTGCAGATCAGGGTGTTGCTTGAGAAGGGACCCTGGCCAGGACCACAGGGAAGAAGGAAGGGGCAAGGTACATGCAGCTGGGTGAGTGCCAGGGAGCTGGCAGAGCATGGTTGCACTGGAAGGGAGGAGGAAAGCAAAGGCCCCGGGATGCACCTATGAAAGAGGAGGGAAAAAGCAGGGAGTGATTTGGCTCCTGGGAGCTGAGCAAGAAACCTGCTCTGTGCTGGGCACAACTTATGGCCATTTCGTCTTGTTCTGTCACTGTTACTTGGTTGAACAGACCAAGCCCCACCTCTACAAACTCCTCTCAGGGAGCTGCAGAGAGCAATGAGGTCTCCCTTCAGCCTCCTCTTCTCCACACTGCACACCCCCAGCTCCCTCATCTGCTCCTCCCCAGCCTTGTTTTCCAGACCCTTAAACAACTTTGCTGCCCTTCTCTGGACCTGCTCCAGTCCCTCAATGTCCTTCTTCAGGCCCCAAACTGAACCCAGTATTTGAGATGTGGCCTCCCCACTGCCAAGTACAGGGGCACCACCACTGCCATGGTCCTGATGGCTGCACTATTGCTGATCCAGCCCAGGATGCTGGTGGCCTTGGCCACCTGGGCACTGCTGGCTCATGTTCAGCTGGCAGTCAGTCAACCCCCCCAGGTCCCTCTCTGCTCAGCAGCTCTCTAGCTACTGCCTCCTAGGCCTGTAGCACTGGCAGGGGTTGTTGTGGCCAAAGTGCAGAGTCTGGCACTTGACCATCTTGAATCTCATGCAACTGGTTTGGGCCCATGGATTCAGCCTGTCCGGGTTCCTCTGCAGAGCCTCCTACCCTCCAGCAGATCAACACTGCCACACAGTTCAGTGTTGTTTGCAAACTTACTGAGGATGCCCTCAATGCCCTCACCCAGATCATTGCTAAAGATGTTAACCAGGACTGTCTCCAGCACTGCCCTGGGGGACACCACTGGTGATAGCCACCAGCAGGAGTTAACTCCATTCCCATCACTCTCTGGGCCTTGTTGTCCTTGCAGCCACTGACTGTAGCACTCCAGCTGTGTGACATCCCAGCTGCTGTACCCTGCTCTCCCTGATGCACCACAGCTTCTAGCTCCTGTTGTCTGTCCCCATGCTATGGTGTTAGTGCAGCTGCACTTCACCTACACCTATGTGGGTGGAAGCCCTAATTTCTACCTGGCTGTTCTCAGCTGTTTTTATGGCTTCTAACCCTTGCATCTTTGCTGCCTCACTTATCTCCAGCCCCTGCCATCACTGAGGTGGCAGAATGAGGGTCCCCGCTAGCACACTGTCCCTACAAACACTGTCATGCTTCCCTCGGGCACATCATTAGTGGGACCTTCCACCTTTCAATCCAGTTGAAAGCTCTCTCAATGAGCCCTGCTAAATCTTGCCCCAGGGTCTTTTTCCCCCTGTGGGACAGGCGTGTCCATCTATTGCCAGCAGGCCTGGTGTTGTGTACACCAAACCAAAGCCCTGCAGGGAACCCCAGGCTGGGAGCCAGGATCTGCTGATGCTTCCTGTTAATTCCTTCGCCAAAGGGAATGGGGTGGAGGAATGGAGAACACAATTTGTGCTCCTGATCCCTGAACCAGCTGCCCAAAGGCCCTGAAGTCTCTTTTCGTTGGTTTTGGACTTCTTGTAGCCACATCATGGCTCACCACCCAAAGAAACAAAAGTAGGTAATGATCTGAAGGCCTCCCCAAGGCGCGAAGTTTTGTTGTCACTGCCTCTACCCAGGCCCCTGGGAGGCTGCAACACAGGTCCGGTCTGCACCCTGGACCCTCTGCACCTTCAGTAGAGCATCGCCCAGGGCAGTGACCCACTGGTGTCACCTCCTAGAGTGCAGGGGGTCGCAACGCAGGCAGTGCAGTGAGTGATGTTCTTTTAACTCTCAGCAGCAGACTCCCAAAGTCGCCTCCAAGACTAGCGCCCGCCCGACAGCGGGCCCGGAACGGGCGGAAGCGACCACGGCGGTGGGGCGGGGCCTGCCGGGAAGGGGCGGGGCACTCCCCCGCCATTGGTGGGACTGGCGGCTTGGGAGACAGGGCTGCTCTCTGACTGGCGCTCTTCTCTGGGGCAGGGCGAAGGGACGCGCCCCTCCGCCATTGGTGGGACGTGACGGCTTGGGCGGTTTGGGCTGTTTTCTGATTGGTGAAGGGCTTTTCAGTCTCGCGAGAGCTGGGTGAAGCGCGCGAAACTCCTTCCGCGGCGGCGAACCGAGCCGTGCCGTGCCGTGCCGTGCCGTGCCGTGCCGTGCCGA
>VWYK01126585.1:12127-39029 GCA_013399775.1 Semnornis frantzii | reverse complement strand
CACTCCCTGCAGCCAGCAGTCTGTACTCCTGCGTGCTGATGTACCAATTCTGTCTGGGTACACGCACTTTTTCTAGCCTTCATCTGAGTGACAGCCATGGTGCACCGTTTTATTGGCAGTTATGAACAATTAAAAAAAAAAATTAAAAAAATTAAATTTGTCCCAGCTGCAGGAACTCTGGCTCTGCAGCCAAAATGGCTTCACACGCACAGCCCCGGCAGCTTTTAAACCGCCCGCGGCTGACGTCACAACCCCGCGCAGGCTCACGAGAGGATGATCCTGCCGGACCCTGCTGCCAACCAGGGGGTCCTCCCAACCCGCACAGTGCCAAAGAAAGAGCAGAAAGCTCTGGGTTCAAGATGGTGGGGTTACCACAATTCCTGTATTACTTATGGGCAAGCAGACAACTCAACATAACTGCAGCAGGTTCCAGACTAAAATAGATCAGCCTTCAGCCCCCCAATGCAGTGAATCAGCCTCAGCTTGAAAGATGGTTCTGTAAAAGCAAGCCAGTCAGCTGAGGTCTGAGCAGCAAGTCTGAGGTATTGTCAGAACGTATGCACTTAGGACACTGTCAGGCACCTACCGCAAGCACCTTCCCCACAATTTTGTGGGGAAAAGGGGGCAAAGGCCTTTTAGGGGGAGCTCTGTGGGGGAAAGGGAGATGTAGACAGATTAGTATGATTACCTACATAAACTGACAAGGAAAGACACTCTGTGATGGACACATCCTGGGATGAATTGGTGTGTCCAGCAGATCTAGAGAGGATCTCCTCTCCCTCTACTCTGTCTTGGTGAGACCACACCTGGAACACTATGTCCAGTTTTGGACTACCCGACTGAAGACAGACAGGGATCTACTGGATAAAGTAGAACAGAGAGCTATGATGAAGGAACATCAACATTTCTCCTATGAAGAGTATGCAAGCTGGGGAAGGCTGGACAAGAGAAGGCTGAGAGGAGATCCTATTATTGTCTATAAAAATCTGAGATGAAGGTGCAGTGACATGAAAAGGAACAAAGGGTACAAGATGGAACACAGGAAAGTCCACTTCGAGGACAAACTTTTTTACTGTGAGGGTGCCAGAGCAGTGGAGCAGGCTGCCCAGACAGGTTGTGGAGTGTCCTTCTCCTGAGAATCACCAAACTGTCCTGGATGCATTCCGATGTGACCTGCCCTAAGTGATCCTGCTTGGGCATGGGGTTGTACTCAATGTCTAGAGGTCCCTTTCAATCCCTAGCATTTTGTGATTCTGTGGCACTGTATGTAGTAAACAAGTGGTAAGAGTCTAGACAGGCTTTCAGTAAATACCAAACCATATGAAAAATGCTGGAGGAGACCTGCAGCAACCTCTAATTTTAAGACTCTACCTAAAGTTTAAAATAAAGACAGTGATATCCTCCTGGCTCCTTCCCCGAAGAGTTTCTACTCAGTTGCCTACCCAGACAGATCAGGTAAAGCCTGTGCTTTAGAAATACCTTTAAAGTTTATTCTTAATCGGTTAACTGAGAAAAAATATGGGTTTGGCTTTTCTCCCCAAAGGAGAAGGAGGACTGAGAGAATTGGGTCTTTTTAGTCTGGAAAAGAGAAGACTGGGGGGAGGATCTCATCATTGATGACCAATACTTAAAGGGCCATTCATCAGGAGGATGGGACCAGACTTGTTTCAGTGGTACCCAGTGACAGGACACAGGGTAGCAGGCACAAACATAAGTTTCATCTAAACATGAGGAGGAACTTCTTTAAGCCTTGGAACCAGCTGCCCAGGGAGGTAGTGGAGTCTCCATCTTTGGACGTTCAAAACCTACCTGGGCATGTTCCTGTGTGACCTTCTTTAAGTGAATCTGTCTTGGCAGGAGGATTGGACTCCATCATTTCCAGAGGTCGCTTCCAACCCCTGTTGGAAGCTGTGGCTGTAGCACCTCCCCTATGGAATCAGGCTGAGAGAANCTGTTGGAAGCTGTGGCTGTAGCACCTCCCCTATGGAATCAGGCTGAGAGAACTGGAGTTGTTCAGCCTGAAGAAAAGAAAGCTCTGGGGAGAACTGAGAGCAACTACAGAAAAGCAGGGGAGGAAATTTTTACAAGGGCTTGTAGTGCTAAGATGAAAGGGAATGGATTGAATCTGGAGAAAGGCAGATTTAGGCTGGATTTTGAGAAGAAATTCTTTAAAATGTGGGTGCTGTGACACTGGAACAGGTTGCCCGGGGAGGTCCTGGAGGTGTTCCAGGCCAGGCTGCATGAGGCCTTGAGCAATCCGGTCTAGTGGAAGGTGGTCACAGCAGGGGAGTTGGAACTAGATGATCTTTAAGGTCCTTTCCAACCTAAAACATTCTATGAATCTATGAAAAGGATTTAGGTAATTGTTTTTACTTTCTTCTTCTTCAATATCTTCTCCTCAAAAATAATCTATTGCTTTTAAGCAGGTTTTTTTTGTCTCTGTCACAATATTTTTTGTTTTTCTTTGAACATTTTAAGATGCTTTTTTCCCTATTTTACCTTCAGAAAATTTAGTCAGCTGTCCAGCCAATGCTTTTGTGACGTTCACAGAATACATGAAATAGTGGTAGAACAAAACCATCCAGCAGTGAAAATCCTTTATCTACAGAACAAGTTGTTTCTGAGAAGAGTTGAGTAATGCTTGATTTGATTTTCTCTCTGTTTTGCTTTGGTTTCTGGGCTTCCAAATTAGTGTTGAAAAATACCTGCCAAGTCCAGTTATTTTCCTGGAAGCTTAATTCAAGGTCTAATTTTATTGGGAGCCTGAAGGAGGGGAGGAGACCAGAGCTGGAGAACAGCATCTGATGTTGAATGATGGCAACATCTGATATACTGAAGATAAACAAACTTACTGCTAATAAAATAAGCAGAGAGTGATGCTTTTGGCCTAACAGGGTGAACAGAGTCTGCGAAAGTACTTGGAGCAAGCTGACTGGTTTTGCTGCTGGTCCAAAAGCCCTTGCTGGTGGTTTTGGTCATCTTTCACCATAACCTCTTGGCAGATGTGTAACTCTGAGCCTTCAAGGTGGTTGTGGTTGAAGCATGTGTATTTGAATTGCTTTGGTGGAAAAGAAAGTCAGTTGTTGTAACAAGGAGATTCAAAGTATTAATCTGTTTTAAATATTAACCTCCCATAGTGGGATTCGGATTTGCTGTTTTGTGTTGTTAAAAACTCACTGTCATGCTGGTTTCTTTCCACCAGGGAACCTTCTGAAGGTTCCTCCTGAATTACAGCATTTGCAGATGGGCCTGCTAACACTTCATTGTCCAAGTTTTCTCTAGGAAAGAAAGGAAAGAGAGGGAGGAAAAAAGCAAATTTTCAGAGTGAATCACCTCAGAGTGCAGGTTGTTCAGAAAAGCATTTAATCTTGCCCACATTTCTGACTTCCTTCCACAGCTGGAACATCACAGATGTGCAAACACAAAGAGCACCTTGTTGTGAGGCAGGTGAGCTACACCTGATGGTTTTCAGTCAAGTGAAAAAAAAAAACAGTGATTTACCTTCACACTTGAGAGGAATTAAATTTGAGAGGATGCATCTCTCATTCCTACAATTTTTATTTGTTTTCAAGGGAGGTGATTGTGACCCTCTGATCCAAAAGCTGGAAACCCCCTGATCATCCTCACGGCCTCCTCTGGACCTGCTTCAGCAGCTCCATGTCCTTCTTGTACTGTGGGCATCAGAAATGTAAACAGTACTCAAAGTGGGGTCTCATCAATGCAGAGAGGCAGAATCCCCTCCCTGTGCTGCTGCTCTCACTGCTTTGGATGCAAGCCAGCACACAGCTGCCTCCTGGGCTGCTAGCAACCATTGCTGGGTCATGGTGAGTTTTTCATCAACTGATACCCTCAAGTCCTTCTCCTCAACACAGGTCCTGAGCCACTCCTAGCTCAGCCTATATTTGTGCTTGGGATTGTCCAAAGCACATCTTCTATTGACTGCTGTGGGAAGAGAACTGTTTTTGGAGATTTTCTTCACATCCACTATCAGAGAAGACAAGCCACCCTGTCTCGGCCTCGTGGCCAAGAGATGGACATACAGAGCTGGACAGGAAAGCACTGAATCTACCTCCACCTACTTAACTATCTCCACAGCTGATAAAGAGAGAGCACAACTTGTTAATTAACAGTTTCTGCACAAAGTAGGGTACTCTTATTTAAATTCAATCAATGAAAATTCTCCATAAAGCAATTCAAATCTTCTCTATTTTTACTGGCAGATAGTTTATTGTAAAGAAAGCTCCCTTGTAATCAGTTGGTAACCATTAAATCGTGTTGATCTTCATGCAAATAGAGCATTCTCTTGCTAAAAACAGAACATCTTTTTGCAAACCCAAAGGTTCCTAACAAATAGTTTTGTACCTCCCCATATATTTACCAATCATCCCCAAGGGCTCATTTCTTCCTGTTAGAAAATGCTTCTTATTTAGGACCTCATTATATTATTTTGATACATGTCAGACTAACTGAATATGACATTTCACCCTAATTGCTATCATGAGGCTTCTAAAATAAGCTCTGTCTGTATCGCTGCGCAGATCTTTAAGAATGGTCCTTCTGCATGGAGACAGACCAACATCAAAAGGTAGAAGGGACATATGTGGAGTGGTTTTACTTCAGCTTTTTGGTTAAATAAATACCCCTTTTTGTCACATGCTACCCCAGGATTTCACTTCTTGCCTTTCTGTCACAAGTTCTAACGGCTGAGACACACAGATGAGTCTGTATCTCATGATTCAGCTCTTCCTTGCTTGGAGAAAAACACATCAAACTGCCCCATTCACAGTGGTAGAGCCTGGAGCAGGACCTCAGATGAGGTCCAGAAGACATTTCTCTTTAGGAAGGGAATGCCATAGTACAGTTTCTTCTCACTCGGACAAGCTTTGCCAAAGATTTTGGAGTTTTACGCTCCAGGGTTTGTTTCCAGTTGAAATGTAAAACCATAAAACGACAGAAAAATTCTGTGGTGGCCCTGTTTCAGCTTCCTCAGACTGCCTGGCCAAGGCTGACATTGTCCTCGGCATTCACAAGACACTTTCCTCCTCCCCAGACCTTCACAGTAGACTCATTAACCATGGTGGCTCTTGATTTATGGGTTGACTCATTTGAACACACTGAGAGGCAAAGACCACTGCTCCTTCTCAGTAACATGCTGCTTCTGAAGAGGGAAACATCAGGGACTTACAGAAAAGTCGAGTGCAACCATGCTGACCACCCAGCACCTCCATGGAAGGTGCACATGCAACAGCTGACAAACCAAGGCACTGCCTGCCAATCCCTTGAGATAGGCTCTGTGGCTCTGTAAAGGCAGTAAAGTGGAAATGGGTTTTCACATCCCATGTTACACTTTGCCATACATTACAGTTCTATTTTTCTAGCAATTCCATGGGGAAATATTACAGAGGGAAAAAAAGTATCATTCCAACAATTTGCACAATATCTGGGGAACAATACAAGGGAGAACAAACAGAGTTGAAAGGAAAAACAGCAGCTCTCTTATGTAAAAAAGCAACATATAGGAGCCAGTCCGAGAAGCCTCAGTCACCACCATCCCTTTCCCCACCGTGCATATGATATACTAACATGTTCTTTAGGTAATTTAGTCCATATATACTTTGTGAGTGTCTGCTAAAGAAAAACACTGAAGTACCGAAGCAGGCCCAAAAGAGGGCAGTAAAGCTGGGTAAGGGTCCAGAATGCAAGTCTTGTGAGGAGCAGCTGAAGAACCGAGGTTCAGCCTCAAAAAAAGCTTGAGGGGAGACCTTCTGGCATTTTTATAACTCCCTGAAAAGAGGCTGAAGGCAGATGAGGGCCAGTCTATTCTCCCTATTAACAAGTGACAGAACAAGAGGAAATGGCCTCAAGTTGCACCAAGAGAGGTTTATGTTGGACATTAGAAGCAACATCTTCACTGAAAAGGTTCTCAAACACTGGAACGGGCTCCTCAGGGAAGTGGTTGAATCCCCATCCCTGGAGGTGTTTAGAAGATGCAGAGATGTGGTGCTGAGCGACATGGTTTAGCACCAGCCTTGGCAGAGTCAGAGAATGTTTGAGCTTGATGATCTTAAAGCTTTTTTCCACTGAAAACAATTCTATGATTCTAAAGCACTAGTGCCAGTACCCAGTGAATACAAAGGGCATTCTTTCTACTTCAGTGCATTAAAAAGTTGTTAAAAGAGGTCACAGAAAACCATGACAAGAGTGAGAACTCCATGCTCAGGAGTATTTTAAGCCAGTTCGCCTCTGGTTTGTTTTCCACCAGAAGCAAGGCTGCCGTCAGAAAGCCGTTTCCTTTTGGCACTGCTAACTCAGCGCTCGCTTTATTCCCACACTTTATCATTCCCCTTTCCTGTTTTTGTACTCATTACTGCCTTCAGAGGATGATCAGTACGGGCAGGAGGAAAAGTGAAATGGGGGCCCTCAGCTTTTTGAATGCTCACTTCTGGAAGTAGAGCATTTGGTAAACACATGAAATGCTGAGCTTTAGTTTTCAGGTCAGTTAGCCAAAGATGCAATGCGCAGAAAGGAAAGAGTGATGTCCCAACAGCTCTCCAGGTTCCAAAAACAACCACTCTGTCCATCTAGAAAAAGAAAGTCACACCTACCACTTCTCCTTCTATCCATACATACCTACTCTTTTTCATCCCACGCCCTCAAAAATGTAGCATGTTCAACAAAAAATGAACAAGATTTGACTGCAGACATCTTTTGCCAGCACAATTCCCAAAACTGCCTAAGGGCTCAAGGTACTCAGATGTTTCAACTGCTAATCGAACAGGACATTGCATTTCATAGGTGGCTCTGAGACCTCTGTCAGTGTTTTCATCCCCCACACACATACACATAGTGAAGCCAATGGATCATTCTGCAGATGAGTCACTAGTGAAGCAACAGAATAAACTCTTCTCAAATGCTGTGGGGTTTGTGTTTAACATTCTCCAGTTCCTTTTTTGGAATCTTTGGCAAGGGTCTGGTAAATGCTCCGCCTGCAGAAATCAAGTAGTGATTCTATTTGTCAGTGAAATAGATCTAGAAGCGCTTAAACATTCATTTCAGCTTCCACTTAGCTTCTGCTTCAAGATTGCTCACTCACAAAGCTCACAGAGGAGAAAGGAGAGCCAGCAAGAGCAGGGCAACTGCTAACAATGAAAAGATGTTTTCCAAGCTCCAGACCACAGGAGATGCTCAAGCAGCTTTGCTGCTGCACTCCTCTGAAGATCACCCCAGTCAAAGCACCTGAATGATGAGATTGGCTTTCACTTCTGAAGGTTTCAGCAGTAACATCTGTTGGCTCACAGCCAATAAACAGGTTTAAAACAGGAAGAAAGTGAAAGTTGAGTCTTTGGTGTTCAAAGCCAGGGGAAAGCACTTACTGCTGCCACAGTCTACGAGTGCTATGCCCACTTACCTCTCCAACAATCTTTGCAGACCTCTCCATGCTTTCTTAAGTGCAGGCACCAGAGTCATTATTGTGCTCCAATTCATGCTCTGCATCTAAGTCTAGAGGAGAGACGCAACAGTGATGGGAGGGCTAGAACCCCTCTGCTGTGAGGACAGGCTGAGAGAATTGGGGGTTTTCAGTCCAGAGAAAAGAAGGGTCCAGAAAAGCCTTCTGATGGCTTTTCGGGATTTAAAGGGGCCAATCGGAAAGCTGTGGACAGACTTTCTGAGCACGGCCTGTTGTGACAGGATGAGTGGTGATGGGTTTAAACTAAAACAGGGAAAATTTACACCAGATAGAATGAAAACATTTTTTAGATTGAGACACTGGCCCAGGTTGTTCAGAGAGGTGATAGATGCCACACTGGAAATGCTCCAGGTCAGGTTATTCTGAGCTGTGAGCAACCTGATGTAGCTGCAGACATCCCTGTTGACTGCAGAGGGAAAGGACTTCATGAGTTTTAAAGGTCTTTTGTAACACAAACCATTCTATGACTCTAAATCACTAAGTCAGAATGTATGAAAGATACCAAACCTGGAATCACAAGTAGGGTCTCTGTCACCAGCACTAATCTCAGGACATCAGGGGATGCTGAGAACTCCTTAGGGTAGCTGGTCTGCTCTGCACATTGCCCTACTGAATCATCGTATGTACTGCTACTTATTTAAAGCTACAAGTAACACTAGTATTATTATCATGAATGTTACAAATGCACCTTCAGTTATCACTTGGCCTTTTGCCACAGACACTTGTGCCTTTGACTCGAGTGACTTTTCAGATGCCTGTGCATTTACCAAAAACTCACCAGGAGCCAGCAATGGTTGCCTGCAGCCCAGAGGGCTGAGCTGCATCAAAATGTGTGACAAACAGGACAAGGAAGGTGATTCTGCCCCTCTGCTCTTCTCTGCTCAGACCCCACCTGGAGCACTGTGTCCAGTTCTGCGGCCCCCAGCCAAAGAAGTTCTGGAGCGGGTCCAGAGGAGGCAATGAAGATGATCAGAGGGCTGGAGCAGCTCCCCAGTGGGATAGAAAGTTGGGGCTGTTCACCCTGGAGAACAGAAGGCTCCGGGGAGACCTTATAGCAATCTTCCAGTACCTAAAAGAGCTACAGGGAAGCTGGGAAGGGACTCTTTATAAGAGCTTGTAGTGATAGAATGAGAAAGAATGGATGGGAGCTTAAGAAGGGCAGATTTAGACTGGATTTTGGGAAGAAATTCTTTATAGTGAGGGTGGACAACCCTTACTATGAAACACTGTGAACCTTCTGTGAAACACAGAAACAGGTTGTCCAGGGTTGTGGGTGTTCTGTCCCTAGAAGTGTTCAAGGTCAGGCTGGATGAGGCCTTGAGCAACCTGGTCTAGCAGAAGGCACCCCTGACTAGGAACTAGATGATCTTTAAGGCCCCTTCCAACCCAAGTCATTCTAGGATTCTATGATTTTATTAGTGGTCTCCCACATTTGCACAGAGTAGCTGACTTCTCCTGTGGCAGAAGCTAGTGTAAGTATGGAGCCTTGAGGTTGAGATGGGTATGTCAGCAATAGGCATAGGCCTACTGCCAGGAGACTGCACAGCCTCATGGTAATGGGTGAGCAGCAGAAATGGGTGGGAGCTGCAGATGGGTGTCTGCAGCCACAAAGCCCCATCCAAGTGGTGCACAGCAGATGGCCATCCACTGCTGACTTCAACACCCAGGCAGACACCATTCCTTATGGCTACCGAGTGATATGCAGCAGTTTCTGTGATGAAAAAATTCCTGTGTATACACACACAAAGAACTAGTGCTTTCCTTTCACTTAAACCAGAATTCACATAAGGAGAAATTTAATTACAGGTATTTTCTTCAATGGCTGCATTTGTCTTTTGGTTTTTTGCTTGTGTTCACATCAAATGAATAAAAATTCATTCTGCTTGGCTTAACAAAGCATTCATTGCAAAAGGAAAAGCTCTGAAACGAAAGAAACAGCAGAGCTCTAACCACACACTAGACTCACCTGTGAGCAACCATGCACCCAGCACAAGCCCACAATTCTGAATCCCCAAATCCTGCAGCTATTTTTTTCACATAAACTGAAAACAAACCTCAGCCAGGTCTAGTGGTAATGAAAACTGAGGAGGGGACGTTGAAGGGTGGTGTCTAGTCACAAGCTGCAGGTTCTGTCGTGACAGGATAAGGGGGTGATGGGTTTAAACTGAAGGAGGAAGGTTCAGACTGGAGAGAAGGAAGAAACTGAGTACACAGAAACACTGACCCAGGTTGCCCAGAATGGGGTAGATGCCCCACCCCTGGAAATATCCCAGGCAAAGTTGGGGGCAGAGGCTGACCTATCTTATCTAGTTACAGATGTCCCTGCTGTCTGCAGCAGGGGCAGACTAGATGACCTTTAAAAAATCCCTTCTAACCCAAACCATTCTGTGATCTTAAAAAACATAGGCTTTTTATGTGGCTGGACATTACAAAACCTTTCTGCTTGAAGAGCTGGTGGCTAATGGCATCTGTCATTATATGCTGTCCTCAGCTAAGGAGAGAATCTGATGCAGAACATAAGAGATGGTTAATGTACTCTATAAGTCACATTCTGATTAAAAAAACACAATATTCTAATTTTCTGCACATACTATTAGGAAGCAGGAAATGAGTAAAAATGTTACTTGAAGGCTTTGGGGGAAAAATGTGCAATCTTAAAAAAAGTGACCAACTCTAAAAGTAAATTAATTTTTCCATTGGCTTAAGACAGACCAAAACGAATCATTAAGAGTATAAAAATGAAACTGAGTTTTACCACTAGCAGGCATTCATACACCAAAGTCATTGAGTAACAACACACATAGAGCAAGTGCACTCACACAGGGCTCAAAATTTAGTATTTCAATTAACAGTGAGTCCCTTAATGGATAATAATCTTCAGTTCTCAGAGACTGAAATAAAAAAAAATATTTAAAATACAAAAACCCAACCAACGTAACAGCAGTTCCTTTGCACTCAGCTGAGAGGAAGATTAAAAAAAACACTGTAAAAAGAAATTCAAGACAGCCCCATCTTGCAACCAGTAGAACATTTATTGCTTTTTATGAACAAGGGAAGTACTTTGCAATGTCACTGAGCTTTTATTTGTTCAACCCCATGTCCTGTGGAGTACTAGGTCCAATTCTGGGCTCCCCAGTTCAAGACAGACAAGGAACTACTGGGGAGACTCCAGCTGAGGCTATGAAGATCCTGAGGGGCCTGGAGCATCTCTGTGAGGAGGAAAGGCTGAGAGGCTGGGTGCTGTTTAGCCTGGAGAAGAGCAGCCTGAGAGGGAATCTTCTCAACGCTGATCAGAGTGTGGGGGGCAAGAGAATGGAGCCACTCTTTTCAGTAGTGTCCAAGAACAGAACAAGGGGCACATACTGGAACTCGGGAGGTTCCATATGAACAGGAAGAAAAACTTCTTTGCTGTGAGGGTGCTGGAGCCTTGGAGCAGGCTGCCCAGAGAGGTTGTGGAGTCTCCTTCTCAGGACAGATTCCAAACACACCTTGACACTGTGATCCTGGGCAACCTGCTCTGGGTGCCCCCACTTTAGTAGGGATGTTGTACTGGATGATCCCAAGATTTCCCTTCCAACCCCCAGCACGCTGTGATTCTGTAAATCACGCACTTGGATACAACGCCCTGCTGCATTAGACACAGTGTCTTGGATACAATGCCCTGCTGCATTAGGCACAGTGTCTTACCTCCATTAAATCTGCTGGCCTACAAGATAGATCCTGTTCTTTGGTGTCCTGCCAATACTTCCCCTGTCAAATACACTGCATGCCAACGCAAGTGGCAACACGAAACTCCAGAGAAATTCATGCTGTTTGGGATCTGCAGGTCAGCTGTGCAACAGCAGACAGTAAGAATGGTGGACATAAACCAAAATGAGAAAGTAGACATCTTAACAGAACCATTACTCAGTAAGAGGTACTGAAACTGAGTCAATGTATTCGCACGACCAGTGTCGTCAGGATCATCCACCACTCTCTTTCCCAACAGTATGTCAGTGTGATGGTTTGGGAGTTACACACCCCCACACACAATGAAAATCACCCAGACTAGACTCAGCCGGCTGGAAGTTAAGGAATGAAGCTATATTTACAGCTTAGCACAATGTACAAGCAGATATACACACAAAATACACAAATATTTACAGAAATATACAAGTTAAAGGTAATACGGAAACACAAAACCCCTCCCAGAAATCAAGAGTCCCCAGGAGGGGCTCCCAACCACCCTTCCACCTTCTTTCCACCCCTCTACCTTATCCCAGGGTCTGCCTTATGTGCAAGGTGAGTTTGGAGGATCAGCAAGGGGGGTTAGAAGCAGAATGATTAGCAGAATTCCAGAAGACACACCAACTCCAACAGAGACTCTCTGTCTTACCTATGTTTGTGTCCTTGTTTTTACACATCTCAGCAAGCCTATTAGTGAAGGAGACATCACCATTGTTTTCTCTTCACGGCCCATAATCTAATTTTTTCATTAAAATACTCCAATTAGCCTCGAACCAGCACAGTGTCACAGTGAGTCTATGATTTCTTTCAGCCAGGTTCAAGAAGCAAAGGCTCATCCACCTAACTTCATCTTCACTCTAGTTCTCCCTCAAAGGCACTCTCCTCACTACCTAGTTACAGTACCACACTGAAGTGGATTTTAATCAGCTACAATTTATTATTTTGTTGCTGCTGTCACTTTGCCTTTTGTGCATTTGTCCGTGTCTGCCTTCAAACACCAGAGTACAAACCAGCTCTGCTTCGAATCAGGAAACTAACACAAGTGGTGATTATTTTGCCATTAACACCAGTTATTGAAGTGGTTTGTGAGAGAAAGAGAGAAGGTTTAAGGAACAAACAAGAGAAGCAACCAGAGATCAGAAGAAACACTGCTCTTAAGTGGGGTATTAACATTTCCACCTGGAAAAGATGACAGGAAGAATCATTAAGCAAAATCACTGCCATTCACAACTGGAATATTTATAACCTTTCTGACTGACCTTTAATATTTCAGAGTTGTAGAAAAACATCAAAATGGAGACTAAATTATTTTCTTCCTTTTCTCCCCTGCCCTTAGCTAGTGATGCTGCTCAGCATGACTCAAACAGTTAATCTGGCTGAATCCAGCCCGACAACAGCTCACCCATTAGAAGAGCAGTGCGCACAAAGAGCCAGACACCACTTGCTGCCTCTCACAAGAACCTAGGGTGTCACTGGTATCGGGGGGTGACCAGCCCAAGACCCGGCTTTAGGATATGACACCACCGCCCCTGGTTACAGCCTGCTGCTAGAGAGCAGGTTGTGTCCTCATTGTTCTGACAGGCACATTTCTTGCATTGCCACCCATAAAATGAAAGGCAACACAAAGCCCAGCACCCTGCATCACAGCCTACAGAAAACAACCTCTCAGAAAGCTTCTACTCATTTGATCATTTCTGCCCCCTCAATTACACACCTTGAGACAGTAATGGGAAGCACACATGTGCTCTTACAACATTTCCTTTCCAGCAGCAAGTGCCTTTTGGTTTTATTTCTCTGTGTCTCATTTCCTCCTGCTCACATTTCCAGCCTTATGCCATCAGCTGTTTCTTTTCTTCACATTTCATCTCCAGCACTCCACCTCGCCATCTCCTTTAATACATTTACGAACATACTATTCCTGCTCTCAGCACCCTTTCTCTGTTTACTGATACCAGCTCTTGACCCAGAAACAACACACTCAGGCTCTGCTCCTACCTCAAAACAAAGAATTAGCCACCCGCACCTGCAAAGCAGTGCTAAGAGAGGGCCCACGCCATTCAGATTGCATTGGGTTGGAAGGGACCTTCAAAGGTCATCTTGTCCAACCTCCCCTGCAGTCAGCAGGGACACCTTTAACTATGTCAGAGCCACATAAAGTTTGAGCATGTCTCCACGAACAGGGCCTCAAGCACATCCCTGGGAAACCTATTCCAGTATTTCACCACTCTCATTGTAAAGAGCTTGTTCCTGATGTTCAACCTAAATCTACCCTGATCCAGCTTCAAACCATTGCCTCTTGCTCTACTACTACAAGCCCTTCTGAACAGTCTCTCCCCAGTCTTCTTATAGGTCCCCTTCAGGTATTGAAATGTAGCTCTAAGGTCTCCACAGAGCCTTCTCTTCTCCAGGCTAAACAGCCCCAATCCTTTCAGCTTGCCTTCATAGGAGAGGTGCTCCAGCACTCTGGTCATTTTTGTGGCCCTCATCTGGATCCATTCCAGCAAGTCTGCCTTTCTTGAGGGTCCCCTCCTGTGCTGGGAATCATGGTGGCCAATCATTACTCTGAATTTCTTTTTCAACAGTAATTTTTGTCCATGCTAAACCAAAAGTGCCAGCACGCTCCAGTCTGTACAAGGTAGGTGAGGACAGTAGAAAAGGGTGAGGGTCAGTTGAGGCTGGGGGACAGCTAAAAGGGAGCTCTGCACCTTCTAAAGAGGGCAATCAGAAAGCCAGAAAGACACACTTTCAGCTTACTTTGTCCGTTCACAAGTCTGTGATTATAGCTTTAAAGGTAATGTAAAGCCACAAGAATCCTTCTTCTATGGCATTTAACAGTATTAAAAACCATTGTGCTTCTAAACAGAAGCTAAATCCTAGACTGACTAAGCTCAACAGTGAAATTCTCCATGACTTCAGCAGTACCTAGTTTTGGCCTCAGGGTATTGAATGCAAGCTCACACAGGGGCTAAACCTAATCTGCACTGGTATTTACATAATTTCCCTATATGTAAACAAATTAACATAGCCACAATATTTGATTGTACTTCTGTCTTCCATGACCAATGAGTCAGAATTGCTTGTTTATAGTTATTAGCAATATAAACCTGCAATCATTCAGCACTGCTTTCACCCTGCAGAAACGAGGAGAAAACAGCTACAGCAGCCATCAGGAAATGGCAATGGACATCCCAGCCCTAGAATTCAACTGGGAGCATTGACACTTGGCATAGACAGCAAAAGAAAACACTCTTCTTCAAAACTATGAACTTGAAAATAGTATTTAGAAAGCCAATCTGTTATGAGAACAGAATTCAGCTGCTGAGGTTCAAGCTGACCTAAGGATTTAGATAAATAATGCAGGTTTCACTCTATTTAAAAAAATAAAAATAAAAAAAAGAACAATTTGAAGGTGAGAAAAATGGGTTTCTCTTCCTGACAATATAACACAGGACAAGATCAGAGTCCTGCCACGCTGTGTGCCGCAAAGATACCACTGCAGCTGCAAAGAGCCTGAAAAAGCAACTCAAGCAGCAACAGTTCCACAACTGGAAAAGGTCTCAGGGAAAAGAGACCTGGTCTGCCAGCTCCCACCCTGTGCACCATTCACTCTACCATGCCATTTTTCTCCTATTCCAGCAACATTTGGAAGCATGTACTTTTTTTCCTCTTTACCACATGCTCTCAAGCTGTTTTTTGATGCTTGCTTGTTCTCCTTTATATTTCTTCCCAATATTCCCTAGAACTTTTGTTGCACCCACTCATTCCATCCAAGACTTTCTGGTCTAGAACTACAGCAAAGCAGAAAACAGGATAAAAACCAGGGGAATCCTAAAAGCAGCTGCATGCAGAACCAAGAGTATACCCCTAAATTTTCAGGTGAGTGTAATGAACATAGCACCACTGCAATTCTCATCACTTTTAAACTTTGTCCTAGAGGAGATTTAGTGACTAACCAAAACACTCAAACTTACCAGACGTGTTAGTTAATGACCAGGTAAGAATGATGAAGTGGATAGGGGCAAACAAACTGACAATGCCTACCACCAAAAGGCATCCATTACCTTAGGGGTGAAAGTCTCTCCCACTTTCTCTTTTCCCATCTCCTCTTTGACATTCAAACAGAGATACAAAACTAGCTGTGCAGTCTGATGACACAGAAAGGTCCCTGCATCTTCTCCAACACATTTTTTTTTTCTCTTCAACATTGAGACCAGATCAACAAACCTCAGGTCAGTTTGCAGTTGGGAGACACCTTACAGATACCAAACCTAACTAATACAAAAGCAGCTGACTATAAACATCACCTTCCCCCCCCCCAAACCACATTTATTGTTTTCAGATCAATGAAACCATTTCAATAGAAAGCACAATTCAAGTATGTTCATGAGACGTTGCAGGACCTAGCAGGGGAAAATAAGGAAAATCAGAGGTAGGAAAGGGAGAAACAAGAAATTAAACACCTGAAAAGCAGAGAGATAACCAGTTTACTTATGAGTATCTACCAGCAAACAGGACAGTGCAATTCACCAGGTAGCAACGATCAAAATGAAACCAAAAAAGTCCTCAGGGCTACCTCCACTCTAACTGTGTCTTTTATTCTGGAGGTTATTCAGTCACAACCAAGATCAAAAGTGGAGCTAATTTCACAAGCTCCAAAAATCCACAGCAAATTTTTTGGTGTAGCTTCCTTGCAAGGTTAATTTACCTGGGGTCTTCTATTCACCTCTACCTCTCACAAGCACTGCACTAAAACTTACGAGAGACCACGTCACAGGAAGTGGCTAACACTGATTCTGGCCAACAACAGCCTTTTATGTGCCTCTCTAAAGCACAGTCAATGAAAAAGTGCCCCAGAAATGAGTTTTCTACTGCACTTGGCTTAAGGCTAAAAAATATAGGAACACAATAATTATCCTGGTATTCACCTTTCACTAAAAAGATAAGAGCAAGAACAGCAAGTGCATTCTTCATGCGCTTTCTCAGGATAGCAGGAAGCAGGAGGCATCATCATTAAGATGCTATCTATACTCCTTTGACATCAGTAGATCATTCCCAAATCTGAAAGTGGTTTATTTCAAAATCAAGTGTTTACACTGGTGGCTTTTTGTACCTTGGGGTTTCTTTTGGAGGGAGGGCAGGGGGAGAAAGCTGGCAGTAGAATAACTACTTGCCTTACTCATATTAATAACAGGAGCAAAGAAATTCCTTCTGGTGTACTGCAAGCCAACATAAACCACAGAAAAGAAAAAAACAAAAACAAAAAAGAGTCCTCGACCTGTTGCGTTTAACAAATGTCCTTGGTGAACTTCACCTTCTCTGCTGTCTCCCCTGGCCCCATGCTGCTGTCCAACCTGTTCTGCCTACAGAAGAAAGCCAGGGCAGGGCCTTGAAGGGCTTGGACCAATTTTTCACCCAGCAGCACGAGCACTATGTGCTGATTCTGCCACATTTCGCTATTGCCTCAACCTGAGCGGCCTTCAGAAGATCAAGGCCCGCAGGCTTTGCACAGCCCATCTGCCCTGACTCAACAGGAACGCCATCCAAATCCCAACGCTGGCATGCACCCCGGGATCTCTGCTCGCAGCCCCACACGGGCCAACCTGGCCGGCAGTCAAAGCATGGCTACGTGTCTGTTTACACCCTCTGCAGCTGATGGGTGGGAAGGGAGCTGGGAGGGACCCAGCAGGCAAAGCCGGGGCGCGCACATCCTTAACTACCACTTTGGGAGCAGCTGAATCAGCGCCGGGTGGATGGCTATTTACTGCTGACACAGACCTGCAATAAATCACCACCTTTCTGGAGCAACAAGGAAGTTGCAGGGGTGACTGAGTCATCTTCCATCCTGTCGCCATTCCAGGAGTAAAGCCATGTACGTCCCCTCGGCTTTGGGCTGCGCCTGTAGCCCAAAAATAGCTTTTAAGCCAAATCCTGCAGTCATCATTCAAAGCCGAAACACTTTATTTACACTCAGCAAGAATCCATGTATGTTTTTGACACTGCTCGGAGTAACCAGTGCTTAAATTATTTGCTTAACAAAGGAGTCCATTTAACGACAAGAGTTACACTGAGCACACAATGTTTTCTGACCCACATAGAAGGTAATAATTTGCATTTTATGGAAGCACTTTGCATAGACAACCCGACTTAATGGCCAACAGCACGCTGAAGAAAAATTAATAATTGAAAAGCAGTCGTCAGCACTGTTATTTGTGTTACAGGTAACTCGCAAACCTCATTAAATTGTAGTATTAAATTCCTAATGACCTTCTGGAAAGCTCTTCACGTCGAGAGTCTTTTTTTAAGGCATCAGTCCACAGAATGACAAGCGACTGTGGAGGAAGTACATGACAACTAGCTGGAGTCTGTGGGAGAAGCCAGGCAAAAAACTCTGTCACAAAGATGTCAGCCTGATCCCTTTTTGGCTGTAGAAGTGGCTTTGACTTCATGAATCTCCCCTCTCCACAGCCAGTCACTTAACTGAGCTTCTCTCTCACCAATTGCTGCCCTAATGACAGACTAATCCTACTTCATCCAGTCCCCTCACGTCTACGAAGCTCCAGCTTTTTCCCTCTCAAATCACTGGCTTCCAGACTATTTCTATTGCAGCACCTAAGCATTTGCTGTAGATGAGAAGAGACTCAAGGACTATGGCAGAAGTGTAAAGGCAAATAAAAATTAGATTTCAAAGCCTGGAATTTTCATAGTCTCAGGGAAATGAGGTCCCCAGAATCCTACCACAGCTCAGTCAAGTGCGTAATTTTCCATTATGTCTGTAAAAATCCCCAAATAAACAAACAACTAAATGTAGCCTCACAAGGCTGAGCATTTATTATTCGCCTAAATGCTGTCACTAAGCCTGAGGCCTCTTACTCCATTATAATTTTTTTAGGAAATGGTACCACTCTTGCCTATATGTCAAAGATGTAGAATGGTGGTTGTAGGAAAATCCACCTAAGAGTCCTCTCCAGTCCTTGGGGAAAGGACAAACCCTCCATTCCGAGCTGACAATCACCATCATCTGCCCATTACTGTTGCGTCACTCGGGGCCGGTCTGTCAGGCTGATGGAGTCGGTCTGTTTGTGCTGGGGATGGCAGCCACTCTGCGCTGCTGACGTCTTTGCTCAGGGCTGTGCTGCGGCCTCCGGTACACAATCTGCTCCAGAACACGCAGAATGGCTGTTGCCATTTCAAAAGCTTTCCTGGCATCTTTCTGCCGACTAAAACAGGAAGATGTGGGGCAGCCAGGGGCTGATTTATCTCTCTCTGAATGCCTGTGGGTTTAATTCCCACAGTTCTTCCAAACAAAACAGTTTTCATTGTGATACTGAAGGCAAACTCCCCTAAACCAAATTTGTTTGGTGGTTAATTAGTATCCTCTGCTGCAATGTTTGAGACAAAAGAAAGAAGCGCTCCCCTCCTCCTACAGGCATCGAGACTTTTTAATCTCAAAGAGAGACCTTATCTGATTTGACCAAAGCAGAATGGACACAGCTTCCTTTTACTTCTTTCTTTCCTTTTTATTAAAAAAAAAAAAAAAAGGAAGAAAGAAACCCAGAAATTATCTAAGAGCTTGTTCATTGAGGAGGTTTTGATTTGCATCTCAGTAGCACTAGCCAGACACTTCAATTACAGGCTCCTGCACCTGAAAGAGAGGTAGTAATTTAAAAATGTAAATCAGAAGGAAAAAACAACTATGTCCAGAAGAACGTTGAGTAATAGAAATAACAAAGACTGTTAGAAAACCCAAGTTGGCTTTTCTTTCACCTGCTAATAAAACAAGTCCCTGAAGTACTCATAGGAGTCTCTCCTCTGTGTGTTTCTGTGGTGGGTGAAAGGGAGAACCACCAGATCTGCTCCCCTGGATTCAGTTGGGCTTATTCAGCAGCTTCAGTTCTGCTAGTTCAGATTCCTGCAAAAATAAAGGCTCAGAAGAGAAAGCAGAGCCCCTGGGCATCCACCAGACCACAGCTACTGTGCATACATAACAAGCACAACGGCGCTGGAAGAAAAGGAACGGTAGCCTGTCCTCCAGCGTCACATGGCTGACCACCATCAGTAGTCCAAACCGCAGCTTTAAACATCCCACTTCAGCAGACATCCTGCTGCCGAAAGCAGCTTCCTAAGGATGGAGTACTCTGGAAATCCATCTACGACAAAAGACCAAACTCCTGCACATTTTGTCAGTACATTTATTGCACAACTCCTTTAAGATGCAGCTGAGATGAGCAGGCCTGTAGACAAAATTAAGCAGGATCCAAACTGGGTACTGTCAGAGCAGATAAACATCTTAGTCATTCCTCAAAGTTGAATGTGAAATAAGATTGCAGCCCGTTAGCAGCATTTGTTTTGTTTCACCAGCTGATTCTTAGAACAGAGTAATTTCAAATAAAAAGACCTTTAGGATCATGGAGTCCAAACATTATTTAATTCACCAAGTCCGATGCTAAACTATGTCCCTCAGCACCACATCTTTTTAAACATCTCCAAGGATGGGGATTCAGCCACCTCACCTCCCAGGAGAGCCTGTTTCAGTGTTTGAGAACCCTTTCAGTGAAGAAATTTCTTCTAATGTCTTCTTGTTACTACAGAGACCGACCCCCCCACATCACTACAATCTCCTTTCAAAGACCTTCTCAAGAGTGAGAAGGTCTCCCTCCAGCCTCCTTTTCTCCAGACTATACAATTCCAGTTTCCTCAGCCACTCCTCACCAGACCTACTGTCCAGACCCTTCACCAGCTTTGTTGCCTTTCTCTCGACCTCAATGTCCTTCTTGGAGTGGCACAAAACCAAACAGTTCTCAAGGTGTGGCTTCACCAGTGCTGAGTACATGGCGACAATCATTGCCCTGGTCCTGCTGATCACACTGTTGCTGATACAGGCCAGAACACTTTTTGCCTTCTTGGCCACCTGGGCACACAGTGGTTCACGTTCAGCCGGTGACCAACACACCCAAGTCCTCTGCTGGACAGCTTTCCCTAAGCAGTGTTCATGGGGTTGTTGTGCTCCAAGTGCAGGATGTGGCATCTGGCCTTGTTGAAACTCACACAACTGGCCTCAGCCCACAGATCCAGCCTGTCCAGGTTCCTCTGCAGAGCCTTCCCCAGCAGAGCAGTACTCCCTCCCAGCTTAATGTCACTTGCAGATTTATCAAGGGTGCATTCGATTCCCTCATCCAGATCACTGATAAAATATGAAAGACTAAGATTCTTCCCTCAGACTGTTTCCTAGTGAAGACATGTAAGTACCCAATATTCAGAACTTTAATGAAGGAACTCCCCAAACACGAAAGTGATTTTCACCAAGCCTCTTTCCCCAGGAATGGCACACCAACAGCAGCACATCACCTAGAAACCTGGGAGCTTCACAGAAGATGCTGCTGCCACCAGAAGAAAAATAAAGAGAGCAGTTTGGTCCTTCCTCTCTGTCTCCCTGCTAAAACAACCTCCCTGCCTGGTATTCTAAATTGCACAGGCTCCACAAATCTAGTTAGCCACGACTCTAGAACATAGAAGTCTGTCTGCCAAACATGAGTAATCACATTAAAGTTGTTTTGCTTTTATCAATTAAAAAAAATGGGATGGGATGAGGCAAAAATCCTAAAGGAGTGCAGTCTAAAAGGTGAGTCCCTTCACATGACTGAATCACAAACTGCCTTTGTGTGGATAAGCTCTCCATAGGGCAGCTTGGATAAACTTTTCCTTGTTTATTACAAAAGCACAAGTTCCTCAAGGTCCTTTGATGTCCTGATATATGAATTAATTCCAGCTATGTATCATTTGATGGAGCCAGGGCAGTGAAGCTATGGTATTTATAGGCATGCTTAGGGCTAGGATTTTGGTTAGCAACAGCATAGTTACAGCCTCAACACCTTACACATGTTTGGGAAAATATCCACCTGAATACAGAGATGCTGGGAATTTTTTCTTATTAAATATCTATTTCAACTGAACTTGGCTTTTTATCTTTTCCCACACTCAATGGATAAAGACTATGGCTTTCCATTAGACAGACAGAAGACAAACTGAGGCCACATCTATAGCAAGAGGCAAAACCCTGCTCTCAGAAATGTTCACAGAATCACAGAATATCGGGGGTTGGAAGGAACCTCTGAAGATCATCTAGTCCAACATCCACACTAGAGCAGGCTCTCCCTGAGTAAATCACACCAGAATATGTCCAGGTGGGTTTTGAATGCCTCCAGAGATAGTAGACTCCACAACCTCCCTGGGCAACCTGTTCTAGCGTTCTGTCAATCCTCAAAGTGAAGATTCATTTCTCCTTATGTTTATGTGAAATTTCCTGGGTTCCAGTTTGTGTCCACTGCCCCTTGTCCTGTCACTGGACACCAATGAGAAGAGTCTAGCTCCACTCCCCTGACAACTGCCCTTTAGATATTTCGCAGGTTTGAGGGTTTTGTTTAATAAGCAATCGCATTTCCTTCTCAAAGTGAGGCCCATTTTACTCAGCACATGCCTCATGTTAAGAGACGAATCTCTGCAAACAACTCAAAACACAGATAGACAGTGCTCTACAGAGGAGATTCCTTGATTCAGATATCAAATTAAGAGCTCCTAATAGTTTAAAAATCTATTTCTCCAAGCCTCTAAGCTAGAGCCCTGCCTAAAGGCTGTTCAGGACTGGACAAACACTCCAGTTAAATCACTTGCCACCGGCATCTCTTCATTCCAGAATTAGTTTCCTTTGAAGGATGCAACAGCAGACATGCAGGCAAGGGGATGCTGTTGGGTGAATACTCTGTTGCAGAGATGCATATGCATGCACTGTGGTTATGTATATGGCATCATTATGTAAGTGTCTCTATTTTTAAAACGAACAGAAAAAAAGATTTGTCTGGTCACTCTGTACTACTATCCCACCCATAAACCAGTAAGCTTAATTCCACCCACTTTAATCATAACCTTACAGGCTTAAGTGTGGAATAACAATAGAAATGACACAATGAGGATTTTCTGTTTGCTTTTAAAATGTCGAAATTTTACCCATTTTTATCATCAGGATTTCAGAAACTGACATAATAATAAATAAATTATCAACCTTTGGAGAGACAGATTATTTTAATACATTGAACTTCATGGTACTTTATCTTCAAGGTCTTTTCCTGCCAAAATTATTCTGATTCCATGACTGCTCTTACCACCAGTACCAAAGACCAGTACAACAAACTGTAGCCCAGCTGGTCTCTGTAAGCCACACTGGTTCCTGAGCCACCAGTACAAATGCAAACACAATTCAAAGCCTAAAAAGTCTGCTTCCCTACCTCACAAAGGAAAGGTAGAATTTCAAACACAACATTTTAACACCCTGATACATTCCTGATACATTTCAAGATGGCACATTGGAAGCTAACCTGAAGAAAATTCAGAGACCAGGTCATTGTTCTTACTGCTTGAAATCTGTATTTCATAACACCAAACTCTTTAACTCATTTCTTAAGTCCTGTTCCCGATATCCTTCCACAGCCCCTAAAATACTGCACCAGATACTCTGCAAAGTAAGAACTTCAAACAACACTCCTAAAGTCACTCTTTGGCTTACAGCAACTCTTTCGTGGTCCAAATCATTCTGAATCAAGACTTACTTCCACCCACGTATGAGATATATAGCAGCAGAAATTGCATCACTTCTTGTATGTCAGTATTTTTTTGCATGCGATCACCCAAAAGCAACAGCTGTAATGGAACATGTCTAGGAAAGGTGACTGCAAATGGGGCTGGGAGCACCTCTTATTGCAGACATTGAGCAGTTATCTTTACGTACCTTCTAAGATCTGTTACCCATCTCCATACATAGGACTCTGCTGTGTCAAAATCTAAAAAGGAAGATATTTTTCCACGGGGCAGGCACTTCAAATATCAAGCCATAAAACAAATCAAATCAAATGCTTTACAGAGCATACAATTATACCAGAAGTTCACTGACACAGGATGTTGGGAACACTAAAGCCATGAAGTTTTTTCAAAACAAATTAGACAGTTTTCAGAGAAGATAAATCCATCAGCAGCTGTTAAATATGGCAGCCTCCATGAAACCATCAGCCCAGAGATTTCTTTGAGTCATGACTACGGGAGGGATTTACCGGGAGAAGAACTCTGTAGTCACAGGTTTCCTATGCACTTGTAAGTGACTCCATCAGAAAAGACATCAAGCTGGACAAATCCCTAAGCTGATCAAGAAAAACTGCTCTTACTCAGTTCAAAAAAATTAAGACTAAAGCTGAAAGAAAAGCAGACTAGCACCACTAGAAGAAGGATGCTAGAAACAGACTAGCATCAACAAAAGAAATAGTCTTAAAAATCACTGCTTGTGTATCACATTCCACACTCCCTCTTCTCTGAACATGCTTCAACAGCACAGCCTTAATAACATTACCTATTCCCAAAAGCACCTCTTTAGATTCCGCTACACCCAAAATGTTTTTGTGTACATCTAGTCACATTTATACATCACAGTGAGATGTGTTTCCAAGAGCCTGTAAAAATCCTTTGCAATTAAGTGCCTGATACATAGAATCAAACAGTCAGCAAAGATTTAATAATAATAATGATAAATAATAAACCCCTTCTGGAGTAGTTTTGAATGTGTATCCAAAGTATATTTCTGTTCCATCACTTTCTGCTGAAGGATGGAAGAACAGTATCTTCCCATGAGCAAGAGGAGTTTGGAAGGGCTCAGGCTCCACACCAAAATGAAAGCCTCTGGAAAACTGACTGCCAGGATCCAGTTATTCCTCCTTTTCCCCAAATACTTGATGCCATTGGATACCATAACAACAGCAGGCACACTACAGTATTTTTAGAGCAATGCCCACTGATACAGCACCAGAGCCCACACCAGATCCCATGCCCCAAGCAAGGCAGCACTGCACACACAAATGCAGAAAAGACCCTGCTATAACGTTGATGAACATCTTTCCTCTCCTTCCTGTGCCCCAGCTGCTTCCCCCACATCTCAGGCTTTCACCTTCCCCTGCCTCTATCTGCTCATCTCTTCCAGCAGGGTCTCACCCCAATATACCACCAATTCCCACATCAAGCTTTGCAGTGCAGCACACATGTCATCACCTCCTCTCCAAGAAGATTTGGGGAGACAGCCTTAAAAAAACCTCTCCTGCAGCACCACTGCATCCATGACAAGGAGAAATGGCCAACTAATAATAATGGACTGGCTGAGGGGCTGCCAGCTTCAGTAAACGTGTCTGGAATTGTATCTTTCTTAATTTGAAGAGTTGCCAGTTGAGTATTGGTCATCGTCTTCAACCCAACATCTGCACTGCAATTTGGACTGAGCCCACACAGTATCCCAGGCACCACCAGGCCTTGTACAAAGATGTTCACCAAGGCCTCTGCCTGTCAACTAAATGAAGCTGAAGGTAAGTTGGGTTGGCTTACACATGAGGCAGCAGCTAACGCATCGCAGGAGCTCTTGAAGTACAGACAATCAATAGCAAGTGCATTATAATCCCAAGAAGTGGACCAAAAGCTTATTTGCAATGTTATTGTGTCCTCTCGCTGTGGTTTTGTCCAATATTTGCAGTATGTAAACTGCAGCACACCTCTCCGATGTAAACAGCCGGCCTAATCCACCACGTTATGTATAGCATTTGTTTACCCAGAGTTGAATGATCATTTCAACCTTTGTTAATCTGATTGCATAACAAACTACAGCAGCCTTAAATAACCAAACTGCTCTCTTTGGTGTGCATCAGTTGAAATAACTCATTTCAGCACCCCACTTCTCTTAAGAAAGAGAAGGAAACAGATAAAGGAGAATGAAGAAAATGAAGGCATCTGGCCACTGCTTTCCCAGCAGACAGAACTGTGTGTAGATGCAAGGTAGTAACTTCACACCTGGAGCAGATCGTGAGCACAAGGTAAAGTGAAATGTTTTTTGAGCACTGTCCAACATTGCACAATTAAAGCATGCTCTCCTTGATCTGATTCACAGCTCCAACGCAGGGGATTATGCAAACCATACAGCATGGATTTTCAAAACAAGTAATTGCACGTATATAAACAAAGGCCATAATTTCCACACCAGATCCCATAAAAGCTTATCTACCACATGATGTCACACTCAGAAATTACCACTTCAGGTTGCCAGCTCCAAACTGCTCCTGCCTTCCCACCCGAAAATGAACATGATAAATATCAAACACTCCTCAACCATGCCTGTGCCTTTTGGAAATGAAGACACACGGAGTACACCTCCTGAGACAGGATAGTATTTAAAGGTTCTTGAGACAGTGAGGAGATTTATAGTTATTATTGCATTGCATCATCATAAAATCTTAAACAAATCACACTGCCTCATCATGCAATACTTCAGATAATCTAAGGTTAAACCACATCAAGCAGTACTGGTGCACTCCATTTGTACAAAAGGGTAAATACCTCCAGCCCCCATACATGGGAGATCTTCAGAAACACATTACCTTGTGGCCGTTATCAAACAGCGAGCTCCAAGAGCAAAACCAATACACACGCATTTACTTGAACAGACTCAGAACTAGAATTTTTCCACAGAAATCCAACCAACCAGGGAATGAGGAAGGTGAAGGGCAGACAAACAGGAAACGGAATAAAGGTGAGGAACATGTTTCAGCATCTCTCACTTTTCGTTCACCAGTCCGTGAGAAATGAAGAGGGAGTACCAGAGGCTAATATGAAACCATCTATTGATCACAGCTGACAAAACAAAATTCATCCCCTGACTGATACCCATGGTGGCAGCTTTATCACAGAAGTTACAGAAAAGAGAGGCATCAGCAAATTACTCTAACCCACACACGTACCTAAATATTTTTGTAAGGGAAAGTAAGCTAAGTATCTCTGCTCCAGGCACAAATATCTGCTCCTTCAAGTCCACAGTCACCCACGAAGCTGTAGCAATTATCCCAGTGCCCCTAGGACCTGCTTGATCCAGGGGACTACCTACACGGCAAGCCCTGCATCAGGAAAAAGAGGCTCTAGTGAGTGTGACCACATCAGCTGGGTCTGGGCCGTCTCCACCGCGCTCAGCCTGCACCGAATTCACCATTTCTGCATGTTATTACGAATCTGACATCACAGCAGTGCAAGCACAGTCTGACATCTACAGTTAACTCGGTGATGGTGTAAGCGCCGCTCGGCTTACAGGCGTTTGCTGTTTCAATACGCTTGCTGCTGAACCCTTCAAAGAGAAGCCAGATAGATATGTATACAAAACCTGCCTCGCCGTGACTCGCTTCTTCTCCAAGAGGCCGAGAGACCCGCAGCGAGCGGAGGGAAATGCAGGAGGAGCTGGAGACACCCACCACCACGTCCGCCTCCCGCCTCACTCCGCTTCTGAGCCGCGGCCACGCCAGATCCCCCGAAAGCAAACAGATGCCGTTCGAGCTCCGAGTTCTCTGTCCGGATGGGAAACCCTTGCCCACCCTGCAGCCATTTCACTTCCAAGCAGAGACTCCCTTCGCGTGCCCGCCCGCCCGCCCCCCGTCACCAAGGGNGGAGGGAGGGCGGGGGGCGGAGGGCGAATCGGGATACGGAGCAATAAAGGAATAAAAAGCCTGCGCAGCGGCAGGGGGACACGGTGGCGGGCACGGCTGGAGGGGAACCCAAACAGACCTCGGCCCCGGAGCGGGGTCGCCGCCAGACGCCCGCCCAGGCCCGGGCCTTGGCGGGGGAAGTGGCGCCCTCCGGGCCCCCGCC
>VWYK01126585.1:0-11819 GCA_013399775.1 Semnornis frantzii | reverse complement strand
CGCCCAGCTCGTCGTCGCTGAAGGATCGAGCGGCTGCCCTGTGCAAGGGTCGTCGCGGCCGCGACGTCTCCTGCGGGCCCCGCTCCGGCCCTTCCCGCTGGGCTGCGAGAAGCCGTGCGGCGTTGCGTCCCTCGGGCTGTGCTGGGGTCCCCTTCCCGGCGGGCAGCTGCCTCGGCCAGCCCGCCAACGCTTCTCTTGGCGGAGTCGAGCGAGCCCGAGACACCCTCGGCCTGGGAGCGGGTGGGAGGTGGAGGGGCTGAGGATCCGAGGCCGTTCTTGGCAGGACAGGTGGAGAATTGAGTAGGATGCTCCAGACGACCAATAGGATCAGGACGGCGATCATTCCCCTGTCCTCAGCAGTGTTGAGGCCACACCTTGAGTACAGGGTTCAGTTTTGGGCCACTCCAAGAAGAACATTGGGGTGCTGGAGGGGGTTCTAGAGAAGGGCAACAAAAGTGGTGTAGAGACGGAGAAAAGTCTTCTGAGGAGCAGCTGAGGGAACTGGGAATGTTTAGTCTGAAGAAAAGGAAGATGAATCTCCCTGTTTTATTTGAAACCCATCATCCCTTGTGCTGTCACAACAGGTCCTGCTCAGAAGTCTGTCCTCAGCTTTCTGATCAGACCCTTCAAGCACTGAAAGACTGCAAGGTCTCCCTGGAGCCTTCTCCAGGCTGTACAACCCCAACTCTCTCCACCTTACCTTACAGCAGAGGTCATTGCTGTAGCCTTCTCTGGCCCTTCTCCAGCAGATCCACATCTCTCCTGTGCTGAGGACTCCAGAGCTGGACACAGTAGCCCATGTGAGGCCTCACCAGAGCAGCATAGAGCAGAATGAAGTTATGGTAATTATCAACACTGTGTTTTTTAATTACTTCACATAAATCTTGTTTGTACACTAGGGTGGAAGAACTGCAGGGACAGGACTTTTTCAGGTCACATTTGTCATTAATACACTGTCTGGTTTTAAGAGCAGGGTTTGTGTGAGCAGTTCAGGACCCTGAAAGGGCAATGATGAGCACAAGGCCATTCCCATTCCCTTTCCTACATGTCTGTAAGCCACCTCAGTGGGTGGACGGTGCTATTCTGAAGGAGAAGGAAGGCCTCAGCACCCACAAAAAGAGCACCTCAATCACCCACACTCCACAGTATGTCAGTGCAGGAGTCTGCATATGTGGAGGTGGGAGAATATCATGCATCTTGGCAAGGTCAGAGATGCCAAAATGCAGAGCTCTCTGCCTTTGGTCCTTCTTCCATGTAGCAATAGGACAGAAGTATAGTTCTCCATGTTATCAAGGAAATGTTTTCTTCCCCCCTCAAGGACAGAATGCATATCAGCTCTACTGCAGTATCCACCCAAGTTTTCACAGGCAAAACTGTGGTTTTGTGTTCAGAAACATGTGGGTTTTCATTAAAGTGGCTCTGGAGTGGGAAACAAAAAAACAAACAAACAAAAAAAAAAAAAAAACCAAAAAACCCACAAAAGCAAACAACAAACACAGAGGCTGAGGAGAAAGCTTCTTTGAAGATCTGGTTATAGAAGCTTCCTCAGATTGTTTCTGCCAGGAAGTGCTACCAGATGAACTAGAAAGACTCCAGCAAGCCTACATTCTTTTCATCATTTATGATTTTAGTGTCTTTCAATAATCCAGGCAGATATGTTTTCATCCAAGGACATTTTTCCTTCAAGATTATGGAAGTGTTAAAGCGAATGTGTGGCAAATCCTTGCCAAGTTCCTGTTTGCAGCCATTTCTACCTTTGCATTTTTAGCGATGTAATTTTTTCCCTGCAACGGAAATCACAAAAAGATGGGGGTAAACACCTTCAAGAGATTTCAAAAGAGGGAATATTTCCAGTGCCAGGTTGACAACTTTGAAGTTGGCCAACTTTGGGGTTTGCCTTTTTCACTGCAGAGAGCCTGACAGTGTTCCCAAAGACACATGGAGCTTTTGTAATGAAAAATATGGGATTGCTATGCCACTCTAAACTGTGCTTCCAATAAAAACAACCATGTAAGAACAGCATAAAGCAAACATATTTTGTTTACCCTCCACAAACAAACCTCCCTGACGTTTTCCTTGTGATGTATGCAGCTTGTTAACATTCATAATATAATTATTTACATGTAAATCCACTTCCTCGTGCACAAATTTGTTGATCAAGTCTATGCCTACCGCTCTCCTCTAGTTAAAGATATGTCTCAAAGAAAACAGTTATTTATCTGATTACTCAATTTTGTTTGTTTTACTCATTTTGAGAGGAGGCATTGCATACTTGAGAGTTATTTTTAGAAGCTGGAACATCACAGAGTCCCAGCATCATGTGGATTGGAAGGGACCCTTGCAGATTATCTAGTCAAACCCCTGTGCTGAGATAGGGTCACCCACAGCAGATTGCCCAGGATCACAATGACCAGGTGGGTTTGGAATCTCTCCAGAGAAGGAGGCTCCACAACCTTTCTGGGCAACCTGCTCCAGGGCTCCAGCATCCTCGCAGTAAAGAAGTTTTACCTCATGTTTAGATGGGACCTCCTGGGTTCCAGCTTGTACCCATTGCCCCTTGTCCTGTCACTAGGCACCGCTGAAAAGAGTCTTGCCCCATCCTCTTGTCCCTTGTCCTTTAGATATTGATTAATCCTTTAGATATCATTGATAAGATTCTGTCTCAGTCTTCTCCAGACTTAACAGCTCCAGGTCTCAACCTGCCTACTCACAGAGATGTTCTGTGATTAAATTTATGTCCATTGCCCCTTGTGCTCTCACTGGGTATCACTAAAAGGCGACTGGCTCCATCCTCCTGGCAGCCACCCTTCAGATATTTGTAGACATTGATAAGGTCCCCGCTCAGCCTTCTCTCCTCCAGACTAAACAGGCCCAGGTCTCTCAGTCTTTCTTCAAAAGAGAGATGCTCCAATCTCTTAACCATCCTCATAGCTCTCTGTTTAATTCTCTTGAGTAGTTCCCTGTCCCTCTTGAACTGGGGAGTCCAGTACTGTACACAGTATTCCAGTTGTGGTCTAACTAGGGCTGAGTAGAAGGGGAGGAGAGCTTCCCTTGGCCTGCTGGACACATTCTTCTTAATGCACCCAAGTAAACTGTTGGCCTTGGCCACCCAGTCACATTGCTGTCCCATGGATGTCTGCAAAAACAACTCTCAGGGTTCTCTGCATAATTTTTCCTGGCAAATCGTATTCAAATCTATAAATCCTTTCCTGAAGACCACAAGCAGGCAAGTATTTTTTCTATAATGGAAGAGCATGCTGAGTTGGACAGTTTTTAACTTCATCCAGGTACAAATCAGCAAAGTGGCTACAGCTATAATTTATTCTTCTGCTCTAACTCTTCTCCTCTGTGGGTGGGGTGCTGAGGGATGTGGTTCAGTGATAGTAGCCCAGCAGCAGTGGAGGGATTGTGAGCTCTAGGTGACTGGTTGATGATCTCAAAGGTCTCTTCCAACCTCAACTGTTCTATGATTCTATGATTATCCTGCTCTATTTTCTGAAAGGTGCTGGTGAATTCCTGACACTTTGATGAAGCTCAGCATTTCAGAACTGAGAAATGAGAGAAGTCATGGCTCAGCTTGTGGATAAATAGGTAAAATTGCTACACTTTTTTCCCAGTTAACATGAGTTCAGAATTAAAACTCAAATGCTCCACGAACTGCTACCAGGAATCCTTTAAAGATTCCAATTAATCGGTATTGTCTAGACTCGCCTGGGAGATGCTAACATAAACTCCACAGCGACAAATCTGTTTTCCCTTTAAGAATAATAGTTCCAAAACATTGAACTATTTCCTAAATATGCTCATATTCAAAGGTCTTTGTAAATACAATCTCTGGGGTTGGAAAATACAATCCCTGTGAAGGCCTTACTCCATTCCAGGGGCTGAAATTCATCAAAAGAAGTGTGACCAGCAGGATGAGGGAGGTGATTCTCCCCCTCTACTCTGCTCTGGCGAGACCCCATCTGCAGTACTGTATCCAGTTCTGGTGCACTCAACACAAGAAGGACACTGAACAGCTGAGTGTGTCCAGAGAAGATTATCAGAGGGTCGAAGCACCTCCCCTGTGGGGGCAGGGTGGGAGAGTTGTGGCTCTTTCAACTGAAGAGGAGAAGGCTCTGGGAGACCTTATAGTGGCCTTCCAGTACCTGAAAGGGGCTACAAGAAAGCTGGGAAAGACTTTTTACAAGGGCTTGTTGTGACAGGGTGAGGGCAAATAGCTTTGAGCTGGAAGAGAAGAGATTTAGACTGGAGATTATAAATTATTTACAGTGAGGATGGTGAGACACTGGAACAGGTAACCTAGGGAAGTTATGAGTGCCCCCTCCTTGAAGTGTTTAAATCCAGTCTGGATGAAGTCTTGAGGAGCTTGGTCTAGTGGAAGGTATCTCTACCCATGACAGGGGATTTGAACTAGATGATCTTTAAGGTCCTTTCCAACCCAAGTCATTCTATAATTCTATGATTCTATGGCTGGAGGAGAATTGAAGTTAGGCTTGCATGGATAGATAGCTGGTGCTACAGGATAATGAAGAGAGGGCACAGAAAGGCACAAGGACTGCAGATGCAGTTTTCTCCTATGGATTTTCCACATCTCATAACATTTGAAGACATTATGTGCTAGAAATGTTTACAAGACAGCAAGAGATGTGTTTGATGCTGTAAATCAATAAGCTACTCTTTAAACTGTTCTGCTGCTTGTCAAGCAATACAGGAACAGACGTGTGAACTTCCTGGATCCTTTTTAATGGCGCATTAACATCAAAGTCTAGCTTTACATATTTAAATGATTACAAATTAGTGGATGTTTAGTTTTTCACAGTCTGGCCCAGCGCACTGCATTCACTGTGGTTATTAAAATGGAAATGGTGTTAATCTGCAGTAATGACAAAGAATGGAACACAAATTCTTGGTGTGTTGGCTTTTAAACCAATAAATAATTATGTTAGTATAAATAATGCTCTTGAAAACGTGAACCTCTTTCACCTCATTGAACCACACACCTGTTCAAAAAAGAGGCTGAAATAATTAAAAAGAGCCAAAAATTAATCTGCATTACTTAAAGCTGCATAATTCTGCTAAATTTTCTTGTTCCCATTTTCATCATCACAGCACATTAAAAACCTGGAACAGAAAAGCAAGCCCAGCTGCAGGAGGAACCTACAGATACCCCTGGGAAGTGTCAGACAGTCTTTACTGATCCCAGTTCCATATGCAGCGTGTGCTTATTTACTCTTCAGATTCAGTTATTCTCTTTATACTCAAGCTTGCAATTAGACAAGATAAGAAAAAAGAGAGAAATAAGCCCTCAGGTACACAATGCTCATTTTGGGTGGTGTATAAAAAAGAATAAAAGACCTGTGTCAGAGCATCCAATTCTGAGGTCCTAATTCCAGATGGTTGACCTAGCAATGCTGTCCGTACATTTCCAGCAAAGTTCAAGAGGGTAAAGAATAAGCAGAAACTTTAGTTTTTAGTTATTCCGCGTCCGGGTGCAGCACAAATACTGCTAAAATTTTTATATTGAGTTCCTTTAAGGATGGTGGGGCACTGGAGCAGGCTATCTGTAGAAGTTGTGGAGTCTCCATTTCTAGAACCATTCAAAACCTGCCTGCAAGTGTTGCTGTGTGGTTTGTCTAGGTGATCCTGCTCTGGTAGGGGGATTCAACTAGGTGATCTTCAGAATTTCCTTCCAACCCCTACTGTTCTATGATGCCTTAGGCTAAAATATGCAGGGACTGGAGCTGCAGGCCATGTGCCATACCGTACTACAAAACAGTCAAGATCGACTTGATTTTTATGCCTGAAGGCACAGTTGGTCAGAAACACCGATGACCCTAACCCCACATTTGTTAAACTGCTTCTCTAAGAAGGCAATGTATGATCTGAAATAATAAGAAATTAGTGACAAGTGAGAATTGGGAACTATGGTCCTGTCTGGGTCACCAGGAGACATTCATGGTGCAGAATTGGATCCAAAGTATGTGTTCATTATTGAGTTAGCATCAAAAAGCAAAAAATATTTTCATCTAGCCTACACTTCTTTCTCAGTAGCAATTAGGCTGACTTTCTGTTTAAGCCTCTTAATCTTTGACACAGCTCATTTTGACACTAAATTATAGAGAGAGCACTTTACATGAGCAACTCTACAAGCTCCTCTGCAAAGGTGGCCATCACCTGTTGGGACCATTGGGAATCACTGTCCATTAGTGATTTCTTCTTCTGGCATAAGGGTTTGCAAAGCGCAGATCCCCTTCCGTTCCTCACCTTCAGCAAAAATAGACAGTTTTATATTAGAGCCTAGTTTTAAGTTAGAAAAAATGGAGATTATCCCACACAGATACCCCCTGTACACCAATATTTTGGGATCTTCACTATCAGCTCATACCGGTTCCTAATGAGTACAGACCACATCCATTTGGACATGCTATGGTGGCAAAGGTCTCAAAGGAGGCTCCCAAGATTTATCTTAAATGGAAATGGTTACTGGGGATCCATCCTTCCTATAGGGCACTTTATGTTAAATTTTGCTGTCTGGGTATTTGGGAAAGAGTTGGGTCGATGTGATGGGAGATAAGAGTTACTCTGGTTCCTTTGCAGGATGGCTGTAACACAATAATAACAGTTTATTTGTTATGATATCTCAACTGTCCATGATAAATATTGAGATGACTACTTTAGGGCTACATTGTTAAATTTTATGTAAATCGGTCTTTCAGGGAACCATAAAAATCCTGTTTGCAAGAACATAAAGTAAGAGCCAGTGGCTGTAATAGGATTTTTTTTTTCTGCATTTTAATGCACCAGAAATGAGCAAGCATTCCAAGTTCATGACTAGTTGAAGGACTGCTTTGAACAGTAAAAGCTGGATGAAGTCACCATGTGTGTTTCTGCTCAAGCCATTTCACGGCATTGCAGTAAGGGGCTCTGCACCATGCACAAAGTTAAACAGGATCACATCTTCCATTCAGTCCAAGTCTTAGGTCCCAGCATCTCAAATGGACAAACAATGGTTTTGTCAGTATCTTAAAGCAGAGGGTGGGTCTGAGAAGCAAAGGTACAAGCTGTGGCTAAGAGGTCATGATCTAACTGGACAATCTGGATATCTGTGTCCAGATGAACCTCATGAGATTCAACACGGCCAAGTAAAAAACTCTGCACCTGGGTTGGATCCTCATTATCAATATAGGCTGGAGGATGAGGTGATTGAGAGCAGTCCTGTGGAAAAGGGCTTGCAAGTTCTGGTGAGCAAGAAGCTGGACAACAGTGCGCACTTGCAGCCCAGAAGGCCAGTGGCATCCTGGGCTGCACCAGATGAAGTGTGGCCTGCAGGACAAGGGAGGTGATTCTGCCACTCTGCTCTGCTCTGCTCTGCTCTGCTCTGCTCTGCTCTGGTAAGACTCAGCTGGAGTGCTGTGTCCACTTCTGGTGCCCCTCAACACAAGAAGGACATGGACCTGATGGAGCAGGTCCAGAGGAAGGCCACAAAAATGATCAGGGGGCTGGAACACCTCTACTACAAGGACAGGCTGAGGGAGCTGGAGGTGTTCAGCATGGAAAAGAGTAGGCCCCAGAGGGACCTAACAGCTATCTGCCAGTACCTGAAGGGGCCTGCAAAAAAGCTCCAGAGGGACTGTTTATGAAGGCCTGCAGTGGTAGGAGGGGCAGTGGTTTGAAATCAGAAAAGAGGAGATTTAGGTTGATGTTAGGAGGAACTTCTTTACTGTGAGGGTAGTGTAACACTGAAACAGGTTCCCTAGGAAGGTGATTGAGGCCCCAACCCTGGAGATATTCAAGGTCAGGCTTGGCAAGTCTCTGGGCAACCTAATCTAGTGGAGGGTGTCCCTGGGTTCCCTGCTCACTGAAATGGGGTTGAATTGGATGACCTTTGGAAGTATCTTCCAACCCAAACCATTCTATGATTCTCTGAGCCAATGATGTGCACTTGCAGCCCAGAAAGTCAATGGCATCCTGGGCTGCATCAAATGAAGCATGGTCAGCAGGTCATGAGAGGTGATGCTGCCCCTTTGCTCTGCTCTGGTGAGACCTCACCTGGAGTGCTGTGTGCAGCTCTGGGGCCTTCAACACAAGAAGAACATGGACTTCATGGAAAGGGGTTCAGAGGAGGGCTGCAAAAGTAATCAGAGGGCTGGAGCACCTCTGCTCTGAGGACAGACTGAGTTGGTGCTGGTCAACCTGGAGAAGAGAAAGTTCTAAGGATACCATATAGCAGCCTTCCAGTACCTAAAGGTGACCTACAAGAAATTTGAGGAGGGCCTGTTTACAAGGCCTTGTAGCAACAAGACAAGGGGAAAGAGTTTTAAACTAGAGCAGGGTAGATTTGCATTAGATATTATGAAAATTATGTGAAGGTGGTGGAACACTGAAACTGGTTGCCCAGTGAAGTGGTGGCTGCCCCATCCTTGGAGACATTCACAGTCAGACTTGATGAGGCTCTGAGCAATTTGCGCTAGTTGAAGATGTCCCTACTTACTGCAGGAGGATTGGACTAGACGACCTTTACAGGTCCCTTACAACTCATTGCATTCTGTGATTCTCTAACTGCTAGTACAGATTCCTTCTTTTCAGGCACTGGAGGTGCGCTTTAGAAAGAAATGCAGAAATGGATTTGTCTGCACCACTTTTCCTACCAGAAAGGAAAATACACTGACTTGGGAACACTGCTGTCTGTCTGGGATTGAGGATCTCTTTCATTGTGCAACATTGTGTGTTATTCTCTTTTAATTTCCAAGCTGAGGAAATAAAGAAAAAATATTCTTTGTCATTCTGCTGCTGATATGGCAGAGAATTTAATTGAATTCAAATAAAGGCAAAGTTATGATCCCCTCAGAAACTGTAACTTGGTCCAAACCACTGAGCTCTTCTGGAGCAACTGCTGCTCCGCACCTTTGCAGGAAACATTAGGCTGGCAGAAAGTGTGGATTATATTCCATAAGGGAACTGCTACATTGAATTTCACAGTCTGTATGGATATGTAATTAATCACTAATGCATTTTTATTGTGATTTTTGTACATAGGTTATAATACAGAGCTAGGATAGGATAGGATTTGTCTGCCTTATCCTAGGTGTCTCAGTCCATGCTACAACTAGTCATCCAGTGCTCCTGTAAAAGTCAGTGCAGAGAAGTAAGGAACCCCAAAGGCTGATTTATATTGAAGTGAAATAAAGGAAGGACCTGGGAGTGCTGGGTACAAGTTCCCCATGAGCCATCAACATGCCATTGTGGCCAAAAAGGCCAGTGGTCTCCTGGGGTGAGTTAAGAAGAGTGTGGCCAGCATGTCAAGGGAGGTTCTTCTCCCTCCCTAGTCTGCCCTAGTAAGGCCACATCTGGATTACTGAGTCCAAGTCTGGGGTCCCCAGTTTTAGAGAGGCAAAAAGGTACTGGAGAGAGTCCAACAGAGGCACAAAGATGGTCATGGGACTGAAGTATCTTTGTGAGGAGGAAAGGCTGAGAAACCTGGGACTATTTAGCCTGGAGAAGAGCAGACTGAGAGGGGATCTGATCAATGCTGATCAATATCCAAAGGGCAGGGATTAAGAGGATGGGGCTGGATACTTTTCACTGGTGCCCAGTGACATGACAAGGGGCATCAAGTACAAACTAGAACCCAGGAGGTTTTGTCTGAAACCTCTGAGGAAAATCTTTGCTGTGAGGTGTGCTGGAGCTCTGGAACAGGCTGCCCAGAGAGGTTGTGGAGGCTCCTTCTCTGGACAGATTCATACTAGCCTGGACATTGTGATCCTGGGCAACCTGCTGTGGGTGATCCTCCATTATCAGGGACTTCATACTAAATGATTCCCAGAGATCCCTTCCAACCTGCACCATGCTGGGATTCTGAGAATCTGTCAGTGGCCTTCTGAAAACTTATATTTTGCTGGCAGTAACTGGCACAAGCACAGGCACCTGCATTCTGATGTGTAAACCATGTGAGGTGAATCCATCCTTCAAGGCACTTTGATGGTCTTTAGGAAGGCAATCATTCCATCACCATTTTTGGGAGCTTTCCCTCATTGAGCATGTAACAATGTTTGCTTTTACTGCTTGCCTACTTTATGAGTGTTTATTTTCCCATCATCTTGCAGAACTGTCATTGTTCAGCCTCTTGATATATGGAAATGCAACTATTTCAGCAGTAATTACTCAAAAAAATCTTTTCAGTACTTTATCAGAACAAACTCACTTGTTCCATAGGCTGATCAAAAATCTTCTTTTGGGAGGAAGAAGGGAAAAAGCAAGTAGAAATAAAGATGTTCCTTCCAAAAGGGCAGCAAGGATATTGACAGAAGTCTTGTTTTAATCATCTCTCTAGCTTAGAGGCAGAGGGAGGAATTGGGATAGCAACAGGAGGGATTAGAAGGCACCTATCTCAAACTAGACTTTTAAAAATTCTGCAAGAAAGCTGTAGTAGATGCTCATGGTGATTAAAAACCACTTAGGTGTTCAGTCTAGGTAAGTTTAGTTTGGAGGCCAAATCAGAGCAAGCATTTCCACTGGACTCTGTTAAATATGACCCATAGCTCGGGTGTTGTTTACACCTGTTTAAGATGAATTTAATAAAAAAAGAAAAAAAAAGGAAAAAAAGCTTTCCTTGTCCAAACAAAAGGGACTCTTTGGGATCCGGAGATTCAGATTCAACGTCCAGCTCAGAAATTTATACATCGCAGAAAGAGGCTGTGGTGGGTCTCATCCTCATTGCAAGCATTCTTGGCACTCTCAAGCCAATGAAGGGCAGCACCAAGTAGTTCAGTGTTACTTGTTTTCACAAAATTTGGTTCTGTTCCTTTATTTTAAATTCAGAGACCTCTGAGAGAGAAGTGGGTGCCCAGTCTTCTCACTAGCTTCAGTCACTGATCAAGGCCAGGAGAGAGGAAAGCCAGCTTAGGTCCACAGGCTGTTGTGAGGAAGGTCGGAAGTCTTAGTATAGACTGTTTTGGAAGGACTGCACAGAAGATCTCCTGATGTTCCCTCATTCTTGTGTAGGATTCCAAATGGATTGAGTAGATATCCATCCCTCATCATGAGAAAAGTTCTCTGTGAGGAGGAGAGATACAATTCTGCATGTGGGTGAATTTGTGTTTCACATGTCAAAAAGACAGTGTGTACTGAGAAGAATGTCTGTCATTGTTTGCCATGGGGAGTGGAAGGGAACCTGACTCCAGGAAACTGAGATAGGTGTTTTTTCCATCACTCAGGTGACCAAGCCAAATACAGAGATAATGCAGCCTTTTCTGGGTGGGTAAGAGATTAAAGCCTTACTGACAGTGGTGCAGGAGAAGAAAGGAAAGCTGCAACCTTCCTGTATCCACTCCAGCAACATCTGCAGCCTGCTGCTGGTGGGGATGGGGTGCTCCAGGCTTCAGAGAATACAGAGGCATCTCCCCTAGGGTGAGCATTGCCCTGGGAGTTTGAAGAAGCTGTAAGCCAAACTAAATATTAATCTACCTCTGAGCTTTGTAGCAGTGTAATTTTTTTACAACACACTGTGCCTGAGATGGTGCAAACATCTGCTACTGAGTTTGTTGTTTGTTTTGTGTCTGTGCCTCTGTGTGTATGTGCTCTTCGGAGGAGGGAGAGGAAAGAACTGCCAGTCTCTGAAGTATGGCATGACTCAGAGGTCCAGGTGTGATTAGAAGAAAAGTTTAATTGAGCCAGACTGAAAGAAAACACTTTAAAGGTACTTAAACGAGCCATTGTTAATGTACGGAGGTGAAGCACTTCATCTGAAGTTTAAAACCTTACTTTTTTGTAGAATCACAGAATCCCATCATGGTAGGTGTGGAAGGGACCTCTGGAGA
>VWYK01126580.1:0-27605 GCA_013399775.1 Semnornis frantzii | reverse complement strand
GTCTTCCGGCACATTGGGACAACCTATTCCTGCGTCTTCAAGAGCTCTCTCTTGAAGCAGGTGCAGCCTGCCTGCACTCCTTTGTTTTTAAGGGCTGTTTCCCAAGGAACTGTCTGAGTTAGTTCCTTAAATAAGCTGAAGTCTGCCCTTGGGAAGTCCAATGTGAAGGTTTTGTTGATGCCCCTCCTGGTTTCACTGTATATTGAAAACTCTATAATTTCATGGTCGCTGGACCCCTGGCAGCCTCTGACCACCACATCTCCCACCAGTCCTTCTCTACTTGTGAACAACAGGTCAAGCAGGGCTGCGCTCCTGGTAGGCTCACGTAACACCTGGGATAAATTGTTCTCTATACACTCTAGGAATCTTTTCAGTCAGTAGATTCGTCTGCTAGGAAAAAAGTGACTGAAGTATCTCCCATTGAATCCACTCCATTCAAATTGTCCATGTGACAAAATGTCCCACTGGCAAATAATGTAAGGCAATTCCTTACATCCACCTCTCTCCTGCTTTTTTAAAAAAAAACTGCCTCATCTTGATGTTTGATTGGTATCCATATGTTGTACAGATGCAAACCACCATGTTTTTATTTCAGATTTTTCACCAATAAAACTACAATTTCCTGTTTTCTTGAGCATAGGATAGCAATTACTCTTGTAATACAGTTTATCTCAGATGCCTAAGATAGATGAAAATTGGAAATAGTTGTAGGTCCTGTTTTATGTTACAGTCCAGGAGCTTAACTTCCAGAACTACAGAAATTTTGAGCTGAGTGAGAAAGATCTGGGAGATGACTCACTCAAGGAACTGGGAAGAAAAATAAGTAGAGACCTAGATTAGAAATTAGATCAAATGCAACCAGGACTGTCAAAGATAGACTTTGACACATCCCAGTGTTATTCTTTGGGGAAAAAAACCCAACCAAACAAAACCAACCAAACAATTTTTATACAGATAAAGTACATAGGATTTAATAAAAAGATATATTGATACAGGGTTGGAGCTCACTGCATGTAGCAGCTGAATAGGAATTAGACTTGCTTAATTAACTGCTTATGGAGTAACTGTTGGCTATGAACAACATGTAGTTACTAAAAAGGCAATTGTTTTAAGTCTGATAAAACACATTAAAAAAGATAAGGAAACCAAATAATTCTGTTTACAGAAAGCTGACATAGTTCCATCTGAAAGGAACATTTTAGCGAGATGTCATTGTACAGTCTTCAAGAATGATTAAGTTTGAAACAGATACAGAGGAAGTTATCTAAGAGCTGAAACGGAAAGACTTATTTTTAAATGTCAGAAGAGCCCCATGAGATGATGCCTAGCACAGGATATTGTTATTTGTTCTGAAGAAGCGAGATTTATGCACCCATCTGTTGTACTCGCTATCAGATTTTGATATTGAAATCTCTGATGTCAGTTGAGGCCTGTGGGAGAAGACTTTATTTTCGTATTTAACCTTCACATAAGCCCCATTCAGTGAAATTATAACCTCTACACTTACTCCATTATGATACTAGTAATTTAGTTGGTTCTGTATTCATGCAAGTAAGTGAGTTGGATTGATCATGACTGGACTTCAATTTTGCACCATATAAAAGGCAATATATTTTATTTTGTAGTTGATACTTTGAAATGCAGGCGGTAGACTTTGTGCTGAGCTTTTATATATATCAGATACTTCAAGTTGGTAAGTTTTTTTGGACAGTGAGATGAAGCTTTCAGGAGTGTGATGGAGGGGTGCTTCCATCTCTACATTCTCTCAAGCACTGCATTTTTGTAATCTTAAAAATGAACGTTTAGCAGTGGGAATAGACTCTGCAAGATATCACTGGGTCAGACTTGTTTGAGCAGCACCTCCACAGTCTGTCTTGAGAGAGTGACAGACCTATCCACAGTGTGGGAAAGTGGTTTGCACCCATGCCAGAGCTTTGGGACTTTGATAAGAAGCTGCAAAAGGCCTTCACACAAGTTTTGTTATGCTGCTTTTCTGTGTTTGTTAAAATGCTTTCCTTCTAAGAGATCAGTTCTGAAGCAGCTATTTGCAGAAAATTGTGTGAGCAGTTTAGCTTGTTGCACTGTGAAGCTAACAGCAGCTGTCCTGAGTTGACCCTGGGAAGCTGGAGTGAGCAAGTGTTTTGGCAGATGGCTCTTGCAATGCTCTGTTTTATGATTTTATTCTCAGCATTTTAACTGCTTGTTTATGATGAGGCTTTAAGGGAAACACATGATCCATATGCTCATCAAGCAAACCACAGAAAGCAGCTAGACCTATAGGATCTCAGCAGCAGAATGCCTTGGTGGAAAGCACCACGTACTGGTGAAGGGTCAAGACTTGGTGCAGTGCAGGGACACAGGCTAGCTCTACAAAGTTTTCCTCACATGCAGGCTAGAATTTACCAGCCCGAGCATGGCACTTGGATATTGACTTCATTAGTCATACAGACCTAAATCTTCCCATTGTATCACAGAAATGGCTTCAAGTATTCAGCATTTTTCTAGATCAGGCCTTCAGCTGACAAGGCAAGAAGCCCCAGTAGGGCCTACATCTATTCAGAAGAAATGTATATGTGCAACTCAGTGGAAAAGAGGATCCCCTAGGAAAGCTGACAGAATAATGACCAGGGATGTCTCTTTCCAGTTGCATGAATTTCATACAAAAATCTTGTGGCCGAGAGCTCCAGAACATGGCCCCCATCCTGCCAAGGAGATCTTTCTGAGCTGCTGTTTCCTTATCAGACAAGAAGCATGGTGCAGATGAGACAATGAAAAAAACAGTCTTTGAACTCTGAAAATTAATCAAAGCATCACTCCCAAACATATGCACCTCACAGTGAGACTGCCAGCACTGGCAAAGAGAAAGTGGATTTGAGTCAACAATGTATAAGCACTGTGCTAAGGGACTATCTTTTGGACATTATCTATGTTTACTAGGAAATGAGAAGGTGTGAGGGACTAGGTTTGAGGGATTTCAGTGCTTAATAATTCTTAAAGAGATTTCATCTCTCATTCTGCCTTACAGCAGTTAGCTATGAGGCTTTTGATGAAAACTTATCTCCACCTTCCCTCTCCTCCACTACACTTCTCCAAGAAAAGCTGATGTCATGAACTAGGAACAGAACATTTTTCTTGGCAAATCCAAGCAGAGAGCCTTAGGCCTTTTCTGCACAAAGGAAACAAGGAAAGATACGAGTGCAAAGTAAAATGCCTGTTTCTGGCTATCGCTCTGTGGAGATGCTATTTTTCTACAATAAACATATCTTAAACTGAAGATAAGGACTCAGGACCAAGTTGCTTGTGATAAATTAACTTGTGAGGACACATCAGCTGCTCAGTAGCTATGCCTGCTGCATGTCCTTACTTTAGAGTCAAATGCAAGGTCTTCTGCCTCTTTCCTTGGAGGTACTTCCCTTTCATCACTGGGGCATTACAAGAAAAGAAAAAAAAAAGACAGAAACTTTCCCTCAGGAGGCTACCACAAAGTAGTTAATTACAGTGTACTGCAAGTTCAAATCCTGATATTCCTATTTCCCTTGTCGTAATTCTTGTCTTTGGTGTGAGCCGTTCAGGAAAGCAACAGCAGTAATTCAGGATAAGTCTCTTCTGCTAAGTGTGGGAGTGCTTTGGCAGATGGGGAAGCAAAGGGTTGCAGAGAATTTACCAAAGCCTTGTGACTGGGTCCTAAAGACATAGGCGATGGCAACCAAGGTAGCAGGGCAGTCCTTGCTTACAGGGAACTCCCATTTCTCCCAGGTGGGCAGGTGAGAAGATTGTTTAAGGGACCCAGGGTTACTCATCCACAAAATAATAATTACCTTCACATATGTCACATCTTCTGCTGGTTGGTTTTGGAAGTGTTTGGTAGGTCATATAAAGAGTTTTTATTAGGAAAGCAGTTCCTACCAGACACAACCAGAATGTTCTGGTTTTGCTTTTCTTGCCAGGTGAAGTGGATCTGTGGGCTGCCTTTGCCTCTGCAGCATGGGGCAAGGGTGCCACAGGGTGTTTCCAAGGGCACACACATCCCTGCTGCACTCACCTGCCCTACCAACACTTAGTTTACTCCACCAAGCTACAGGCACCCACTGGGCACCTGAAAGCTCATGGCCCACCCTGTAAATTCTGTGAGGGATTCACACCTCATAGGGCAGCTACAGTTTCTGGTGACTTGTTCTTTTTCCCTGCCAGTTGAGCCCTTGCCTCCCACTGAGCTACCACGGGGTGTGCAGGGTGAATCAAAGAAGTATCTGTGTTTTCTCCAGTTGTTCTGCTTGATTTGGAGACTGTCCTCATGTAATCCCGTGGCTGTTTGCAAGGTCGGGTTTATTTTGTTTCTTTGCTTGTTTGTTTTATGGTAGTTTGAGGGGTCCCAGGTTCTTTTAAGAAGACCACAGAGGCGAAGTCCTGTCCCAGGGGGACCGACCTGGTCGTCCCAGGACATGGTAACATTCTATTCTGCTTTCTGGTATCACAGCTTATAAGCACCTGCCTGTCTGATATGGCTCTCCTCCCCTCCCTGCTTTCCCTTACTTCTCTCTGGGAAGAGCACACATGCCAGCTTTTCTCATGTTTTGTGTGGAGCAGATGGCTTCTAGCTGGCAGGGAATTTTGAGCTGTGTCATGTAGCCTGCTGAGGCCTTGCAGGCCTGAGATGGGGAAGGCAGTTCTGGCCTACTGTCAGGCCTGGGCCTGCTGAGGGTGGGAGGGGTGAAGGATTCTAGATGGTTTTAGTCCGATAGACTTGACCTAGCTTGTGGATATATTCATTCTACCCGATTGGCTTTTTTTTCATACATGCACTCGTAAATGGAATCTCTCTTTAAACTTCTAATCAGTGTGCAGTATCTTCATCCTTCCTCTTCAAAAGGACTAAGCGTCATTTCTGTCCTCCAGTGCCAGGTAGCTTGTGGCCTCAGGCTGGGACAGCCAGACAGGTTTGCCTCAGAGATAGTTGTGTCCCTTCCTGGTTACTGCACAGGGTGACTAAAGAGGAGGAACTGCTGCTACCACAGCAAAGGAGACAGCACCGTGGCTGAATTCCGGTGAGCAGAGCCGAAGTGCAACAGCTTCTGCCCAGGCTGGGTAAGTAAGGAATCCCAGACCTCTCTCTGAGTTCCTTCACTTATCACATTTAATCACTGTATCCCTCATGTCAACAGATGTCTGAGGAAGAGGTCAGGGCTGAGTTTGACACTTGGCTTTGGTGTAGTGCCAGTGCAGATGACTGCCTCCTGCTTCTTCATCTTCTGTCTGTCCTTTCCACTTCATATTTACCCTGTCACAGCTGGTTATGCTGTGACACACCATGCACAGCAACGGCACCATTTTCATAGAATCATAGAATGGTAAGGTTGGAAGGGACCTCAAGGATCGTCTAGTTCCAACCCCCTGCCATAGGCAGGGACACTTCCCACTAGTACAGGTTACTCAAGGCCTCATCCAGCCTGGCCTTGAACAGCTCCAGGGAGGGAGCATCCACAACCTCCCTGGGCAACCTGTTCCAGTGCCTCACCACCCTCACTGGAAAGAACTTCCTCCTAACATCTAGTCTAAATTTCCCCTCTACCAGTTTAAACCCCTTGCCCCTTGTCCTGTCATTGCAAGACCTTGTAAATAGTCCCTCCCCAGCGTTCCTATAGGCCCCTTTCAGATACTGGAAGGCTACTATAAGATCTCCTCAAAGCCTTCTATTCTTCAGGCTGAAGAGCCCCAACTCTTGTAACCCGTCCTCATAGGAGAGCTGCTCCAGCCCTCTGATCATCTTCATGGCCCTCCTCTGGACCCACTCCAACAGTTCCATGTCCTTCCTGTGCTAGTGGCTCCAGAACAGCACACAGTACTCCAGATGGGAGATTTTGCTACTGCTTGACAGCCAGCCATGCCAACCATCCCATCCCGGCCCCTTCCTCCAGGTGCTAAGACCTCACTTTCATTTTAATGATGTTTGAGGACTGAAAATCGGTCTTAGTCTGGCAAATCCCAAGAACCTGTGAATAATTCCTCTATTTTGGACTGCCAGTGAGAAACTGACTTGTGTCAGCTGCCCAGAGGAGTAATCTGGGGAAGACTATAGCTACAAATTAATACATATTTTTAGATACACATGTAAATGAATCACAGGCCTGGTCTGGAAACCTTCCAGAGTTGAATTCCCCACCACAGTTTCTGTGGCTAAATAGTTAAATGTCATCCATGGAGTTTATAAAAGCAGTCTAGACATGGAGCAGTAACTCCAAACAGCTTTTCCATGGTGCCAGGGTCTAGTAAGCTCTTACGCCCATTCCAAGTTTGGACACTGGTGTGATGTGCTGTGGCTCGTAGTCACCTGCTGATATGGTTCTTCCTGAAGGGATCTGTTTCCTTCGCTTCACTCAGTAGCTGGTTGCTACCTCACTAGTGGGGAGCATGTCTGAAAGGCAATAAAGGCCAAGCACTTTGCCAACTGTGGGTGCCCAAGCTTGGATGCAAGAGCTGTCTTATTTTGGGGGACTTAACTGCAGTGTACACCCCTAGTTGCTTTTTGCTTGTGGTACCCCTTGTGGTTCCAAGTCCTGAAGTCAGACCTCTAGGAGTGCAGTTCCTACGCAATACTGAGCTCAGTATCCATAGCATCATGCAGCAACTGTTTGCATGTAAACCAGTCCTGCTGGGCTGTGCCACTTCCTTGACCACAGGAGTGCATCCTCCAGCTCCCTGCAATGCCCTGACCCATTTGCCTGCATCTTCCAACTTCTCCAGCATAGGAAGTTCAGTGTTGGAGAACCGCATGCAGTACTGGTACGTGTGGTACAGCATGGGAAAGATGGCTTGTTTCTGGGAATCAGTCAGAAAGTATCAATGGGGAAATGACTGAAGCTGGTCAGTTGGAAGGATGTTTTTTTACCTCAGCATGGATTTTCTAGGGCAGGGAGAGGGAGCACTATGAGAAGGAGAGGAGCAGTTGGATAGTGTATTTTTAAGTGCTGGTCCTGCCAAGTATTATCTTGGCACACTCCGGTAAGATATCTTTTACTTTTAAACCAAAGGAAGACTGAGTCGTCTTGAAAATCTGTCTCCTAGACTATATGAACTTGCAGCTTATGAAAACACACTCTTCCCAAGGATGATTTCACATTGCAGAGATGTGTTGTGGATATGCAAACCCTACAAACAAACCCCTGTCTTTCTTGTAAGAACGCCGCAACTGCTTGTCAGATGTAACAAGTATATACCAGAAAAAAACTCAAAGACAGGAGCTGGTCCCATAGACAATGCAAGAGCTTGAGTGTTTTGAAGTATCAGCAGCTCTTGGCTTTCTTTTTTTACCTTAATTTTCAAGTCAGTTGATTTAACATGATGACATTGTTGTACCTACTGGGAAGGCTACTCAACATAGTGATTTCTCCCTTTTTGCTGTGAACCTGGATGAGGACACAGGTTATTTTCATCTTGAAATCTCTCCTTAGGTACAGTACTTCCAAAACACTTAAAATCAGCCATATTGTGAGTGAGACAGACACCTCCTGGGCTATCTCCCTGTTTCTTCATGCTCTCTCATGTATTTCTAGATTTATCCCAGTCACCAGCATGTGGTTAAACCTTTGATGGTTATGAGGATGATTTTGTGTGTGCTCACTGACACTGAGAAAACTGCTTGAACAACAAGATTTGTTGTATTTGTGTAGTTGTATCTCTACCTTTCCTCATTCAAGTGGTTTCTCCTACATACCACTGAGTTGCTCAGGAACACGTTTCCCACTGGGGCAAGATTTAGTGCACAGAGGCATGACAAGCTGGGCTGCCAACAGCTAGCATTACCAAATAAGTTGCATTACCAAATGCAAACCCATGGCAGCTGGAGTCCGCTGCCAGAGCAGAGTGATAGCTTTGCACAGTGGCCCTGGATGTGCACATGAGAAGGTCTTCACACAGCCTCTGGCATGGCAGAGTGTAACCTGCCAGCAGCAGGGCCTGAGCTAGACCCCAGCAACTTCTGAGCTTTTTGTGCCTCCATATCTGCTGCCTTCTGATGTGTCCTGGATGGGTAGCACAAAACTTTCACTCAAATCCCTCTCTCCTACCCTACTCCCATTTTTGTCCTCTCTGGGGGGAGAGAAAAGAAACCTCTGGCCCTCCCCTCGCTGCCAACCTGTCCACATACCATGGCTGAATTCAGGCACTGTGCTAATGGAAAGCTGGCAACATGGCTGATGAAAGAAAGGTGTCAGTGATATGGCCCTGCAAAATACGTCTCATAACAGGTCTTCTGAGGCTCTGCCAAGGTAATGCCTGAGTGGAAAACAATTTGTATTTACTAAGTTCCACACAATGACAGCAGCAAAAGATTTCTCCTGATTTTCTTCCCTCTTTCTCCTCCTCTGCAACTCCTCTCTTTCTCCTTCTTTCTCATACTCCTTATGATTTTCATCCTCTTCTTTTTCCTCCCCCCTCTTTTTTCCTTCTTTCCTTCTTTCTTTCTTCTCTCCTCATCCTTTTCCTGCTCTTCATCTTCCTTTTTAAATCTTATTGACTATCTTATCTGTCAAAACAACCTCTGTGGTCTTGATGTGAAGAAATCCTCCTTTTGCCCTGACCGTATCTGGTCCCTCACCACCATTGACACCACTCCCCTGATGCAGGTAATTGACACACTCCCTCACAGAGCCAGCAAGTCTGTAGCCACTGATACTCCTCTGTACCAAGATCTACTTCATTTGCCACCTGAAAAGAGGGCTGCCTCACTCACAGCTCCCATATGTCTTTCCTGTACATGTACACAACTCCTTCCCAAGACCTGCATAGTAAAGTTAACTTGTTAGAGTTTCCAGCTTTCTGCCCTGAAAACAGTCCTGTACAGGTATCCGAGCCAGAAGTCCAGTTTTGGGTGAGAGAAGTGGCAAGGGAAGCTGTGCTGAGCAGCAGCTTGTCCTCTCCCCTGTGCTGCCTTACTTTCCTATGTGAGTGCAGTGCAGAAGGGTTTCCCCTGGTGACCCTAAGCCTTCTCCTGATACCTCCTAGCTGCTGGCATCCACTGAGATGGGGAAGCTGTGACCTGAGGTAGAGGCATCTAGGGCTCCCTGGCTCCAGTATGGGTTTAGACCCAGGTGCTCACAGCAGCCTGGGCTGGACAAAGTGTCTGGAGGCAGTGTGGGGAGAAGCACAAGAGAGGAAAAGTCTCAACCTGATGGTCTGGGTCAGGATGTTCAGCCTTTCTGCCCATATCTTTGTGCCATCTATACCTGGTGTTCCGTTTTGGCCTCTGCGCTTCAATCACCTACATCTTTGCTGAACAGAATCTAAGGGAAGAAGTCGATGCAGACTTTGACAGTGAACTGGGCACTCCAAATCATCAATCTCTGATTGGTTTCAGATTCTGAATTGGTTTCAGTGCCTGCTCCAGTGTCCAGAAAATGGAAGTGGCTGGTGACAAGCAACACAAAATTTCAGGGCTCTGGGTTGTTATCTGGGAAACATCTCCTGTCCTTATAGGAACTTTAATATTTAACATTCAACAAAACAAAAAGAACAAAATACTAAAGGGCTTTAGTGCAACAAGGCATTCAAAACTGTTTTGGTTAGGGATAGCTGAAATATAAAGTTTATTTTATGGCATGACAGTTTACACCTAGTAAAGAAAATGAAATCCAACATAATAAACCCACTTGAAATAAAACATTGTGAAGCTTTTAAGAACTTTTTTTTGGCCACTTTGATAAATATCAGTGCCTTCTGTAATATTTCAAGTGTGGTTAAGGCAAAAAAAAAATCTATTTGAATACGGCTGTCTGAATAAAAATGTTTTTACTGATCCAGTGTTGCTTTTCCCTGCAATTTAGCCACTCACCACGAGGTGGAGCTTAATGTCCTGTAAATTAATTAGCATTGGAAGACTTTTTAATAGTCCTTTGAATTCCAGGACTTGAAATGCGTCTTCCCTCCTCCCTGTTTTGCCGAGGAAATCCTACTGGATCAGCGTGACAGCTTCCCAGTCAAAAAACCTTCAAACTCGAAAGTCTTAAATGGTCCTGGCTTGTTAGATCTGAGCATAATCTAATTAAGCCGAAATATCATCACTTAAGGCACATCAAAGTCCAGAATCCTTGTACCAAGAGTGCTAATAACTGTTTCCCTGAAGATGCTACTGAATTTCTTCAGGTTTATGGGAAACAGATGAATAGGAAAGAGAGGAGTGTTCACCTCATGTTTCTGCCTCAGTCTCAGCAGACATCAAGTGCAGTCCCTTCACGCTTGCAGGCCAGAAGCCAAACAGCTTGACTCCTGTGTGGTGGGTCATGAAGAAGGCTCTGTCTAGCACCCAAATCACTGCTACCTTGCTTCTGTGCCAAAGTCGTCAACGTTAAGTGTTACAATGCAGTAACAGGAAACCCTTTGGGCAGCATGGACCCAAACACTGCAGTGCCTTAGGGCGCCTAAATGAATTTCTGTGAGGCTCACAGAGCAACTTGGGGTGACTAAGTATATCTGTCATCTTACTAGGATGCTGCACTGTAATGAGTTGTCTTAGTGCTTTCCGCTTAGATACACAATGTGGCTTAAGTCCACTCTGGGTCATACTACTTCATGTTTAGGCATATAATTGGAAGCTGGCTAGCTTTGACTATCTGCTTTATGGGTGTGCTCAGGTCTCACATTTTGTACTGAACAGTACTTGTCTAAAATCATAACATGTCCCACAACTTTTCTCAGCTGCAGTTCGGGACAAAGGACAACTGCCTTTCCTGCACAGGGCAGGGACTGTTTGGCTCAGAACAGCTCTTGCTCATGGACCTCCTTTACAGGCCAGAAAGATGTAGTTTGTGTTCAGATATCTTTGATGCATATTCATTTATGTCCTTCTCATGGAGAATGTGGGTGGGATGAGGTGCTGACATCTCTCTAATGTGTGGACTTTCTACTGATACTAAGTGACCATAACACCTTGTCTCCGTGGTGGCAATTCACATCACAGGCACAGAAATGTCTGGTTTGGGTTACACCAAAGTTTCACCTAGTTTGGTCCTTGGTAGTAAGATGGAAGAAGATAATAACAGAGCAAACGGACAGTGACTGTTCCTTACAGTACTCATCCAATCAGCATTTTTTTTCCAGCTGAGGGATTGATTGAACTAGAGGAGATGCCTCTACTTTCTACTTTTGATAGCCCTTTGTGCTGGTTTGAGCTAATTGGAATATTTTAATAGAAAAATTGTACTATAGGCTGTGAAGGAAAACAGTGGTGATGTCTACTTCACTCATAGGCTTGCTGTGATGTTTAGGAATAAGGAACCCAAAACAAAGAAGATAGGAGAGTGTCTCGAGGGGGGCAGTCTGTGTCACGAGGCACTTGGGTCTTGGGCTAGCAGCTTCACGGGGCAAGCAGCTTCTCGGGCACAGCTTCTTGGGCTAGCAGCTCTGGCTTCTCCTCTCTGTTGAATAACTTCACTAACCACTTTTCTTCTAATCCTCCCCAGCTGATCCTCCTTGCGCGTAAGGCAAACCCTGGGGTAAGGTGTAGGGGTGGGGAGAAGGTGGAAGGGTGGTTGGGAGCCCCTCCTGGGGTCCCTGATTTCTGGGAGGGGTGTTGTGTGTCTATTTTACCTTAAACTTGTATATTTCTGTAAATATTCCTGTATATACTGTATATATTTGCTTGTATATTGTGCTGAGCTGTAAATATAGCTTCATCTCTTAACTTCCAGCCCAGCTGAGGTTTAGTCTGAGTCATTTTAAAGTGTGGGGGGGAACTCCCAAACCGTCACACCCTTTAAGAGACTTTGGCTAGTTCTAGTGGTAAATTTTCTAAGCTCCTGTTTGTCCTATAGGTAATTTATTGACCTCTCAGTTTAGAGAACCTTTGAAAATTGTTGTTCCAGTGGACCTGTTGGTAATCGCTTTGGCATTGAACAGAGCAGATTCCTCTTGTCAGCCATCTGGCTGCTAGCAACACTGATTAGTGAACATCCATTTCTTTCAGTTTTACACCATTCATCAGCCACTTGCTCAAGACAACAAAACTCAAAACAGGTGGTCAAAAGAAATCAACCTACTGAATCATAATGAGTAGCTCAGCATCCTCTCATGAAAAGAAAACCAGAAATAATTTTCTGCATATTTTTTAAAACAGAATTAACTCCATTTCAACTGCTGTGTTGTTTATTAACAGTGACTGTAAGTCCCACTGCCTATTCAAAACACTCTTCTCTTTTGCATCCTGAAAAGCAATCAATAGACTCATAATAGTATTGGCACTCAGCAGAAGTTAACCACAACTCAGAGTGATGTTAACATGGCAAACACACTCACTCAGGAAGTTCTTGAGACAAATCTGAAATGCAGTGTTCCTGTCTGGCAGCAGAGAACAAACTAAGTATTTTTCTTAGCTCTTAAAATACATTTAAATGCCAGAATTCTCATGGCGAAAAATTGTTTCTGAAAAGAATTTGCATCAAAATTATCTTTGTACCCACTTCTATAGAAAAGAGTTGAATGTCCTTTATTTTCATAACTTCTGTGCCAAATATCCCAAGTATGAGGAAATACTGAGTTCTGCATCCTACTTGCAGTAGTGGTTTCCCTTCAGGCAGCCTCTTCTCCTGCCAGAAAATTGAAACCAGTTCTCCTTAACAGTAGGGATTGAATGAGGGCATTGCCACCCAGCACAGCCCTGACTGAGGCACAGCAGCTACAGACCTTGTTATTTCTGGTGCCCCCAGAACCTAACTAAGACTGAAGTCTTGTTCTTCTGACTGTTATACAGCAAGAGAAAAGAAATGATGCTTGCGAAGAAGTGCCTACAAGCAGAAAAAGGGAAGATGTGAAACAGCTAGGCATAGGAGTCTGCTGAGAAATGACCATAATGTGGTGAGAGTTTTTCAAAGATGGGTGCCTGCAGAAGTAATCTACTTGGAAGTATAAATGTGCAGAGAATTAGTTAACTCTCAACTCCATCTGTCTGCATGTTCTCATCCAAAGTGAAGATGACTCACTGATTTTACTAAAGCAGTTTCAATTCACAATTATTGTGAATTCCAGTGAATATTTCTGAGTGTCTCAATATGGACATTTTCCAAGCTGGGGCTTGAGGAAGGAAGGGTAGAAGGAAGGGGAGTCATTCTGGTTAGACACAGTCAGAACTGATAGAGTTGAGTGCCTTGTTGATGAGATGAGGCTTGAGCAGAGACCAGTCAGTTTCAGCAATTTGTCACATGCAAAAGGTCTATATGGTGGAAGGCAAGGCAGTGACAAAGGCTGAAGGATAGTAGAGACTGAGAATAGACACCTTGGAAAGGTCTGAAAGGCAAAAAGAAAGGAGACACTTGATGAGGGGAAGGCAGTGAGTGTTAGGAAGCAAGAAGGCAAAAGCAGAGAGTTAGGAAAATTATTTAGAGTAGCACTCTAAAGGGAGTGGGTGCAAGAGCAGACAGGGAAAGAGATGAAATGGAGAAGAAATGACAGGTTTTAGAAAGCAGAAGATTAAAGCAAAACAAAACAAAACAAAACATAGAAACAGTCTTTACAGAGACAAGAACAAGTGAAAGATGATATCCAGGAAAAGGACTGATGGGACCTGGTAGAAGCAGTAGTGCTCTGCCAGACAGAGAACAGTATTAAAGCAGATACCATCGCTGCAGTCAGTGAGGGAACAGTCCATGGCAGAGGTGAGGTCCATTTTAGCTGATTCGAAACAGACCACAGCTACAGGGTAAATCGAGGGAAAAGAATTAAGAGGCCTGGTAATCAAATAGATGTTGGTGTGGAGGAGAGAGTTGGTGTGCATATGGTTGGAACTTAAAGGGAAAGTCAAGACCAAGAGGTCATCAAAGAGTTGTCATGGAATAGCAATGTCATGATGGGGCAGGAAGAAAAGATGGATGAAGTTACGATGATGGGAAGATGGTGGGTGAGAGCAGGGATGTGCCGGATTTAGAAATAATGAGAAGAAAAGCCCAGAAGCTTTACTCCACTTCCCTCTCCCTAGAATAGATGACTGGAGCTGGTTGCTAAGAAAGGGCAAAATTAGAAGACCACGGGTTGGAGAAATAGTGAGATGCTATCTGAGCATGAGGGACAAAAGGTAAAAGGGAGGAAATATAACTAGGCAAAGGAGAACTGAGGGAGGACAAAAAGACAGATGACAGAGGGGTGGGTGCAGTTGGAGAAGACCTTTAGAAAGTGCTACTTGGACTCCAGGTTGCTTGCAGTTCCTCACAGAAAGGGAGAGAAGCACAGGTCCCTGAGCCCCAGAGGTGCCTCCAGCAGCCACAGCACACTCAAGCCATTGATATCTCCTCTCTGCCAGGTTGAGCTCCAGTTCCCTGTGTGGCATCTGGATCCTGACAGGTGTCACACTCCCAGGCTAGGTGTCTCAGATGAAAGTACTTTGTCCATGAAGTGGAGAAGGAATTTCATCAATGCAAAGCTGAAGTATAAAACACCCTGTATGACACAAGCACTGCAGAAGAGCTTTACCAGAGTGGTCCTATACTGTATTTGCAACCCGGTGCTTCAAGTATGCAGAAATATTATGCACTGGAAAAATCTTTCTGCCTAAGGCAGTAGCATCAGAGCTGCGTTCCTTGCAGCTTGGAGTCTCATGTTCATTAAAGCCTGTTCCTGGGTTGTGGGCAGAGCTGGAGAGTGTCAGCAGCATGCTCCAGTCCCATCCACAGACCCAACTGTGCCTGAACTCCATGCTACCCTCCAAGCTGCCCACTGCCAATCAGCCAGGTAACATTGTGCTACTCTGGGGCCATCCATCTGAGCCTGTGGGTCCAATGGACATGGTAACTGCATGTTCAAGGAAACTTTATTCAGGCGACCAGTTGAAAAAGCCAAAAGTGAGCAGTGTCTGCTGTAGCAAAATAATACTCAGCTCTGGTAGGGTGACAACCAGGGCTTGGGGTGAGTATCTGACCTGCCTCATGGCTCTAGTGACAAGAAGACTATTAATGAAAAAATCAGGCACAAACCTTCAATGTTTTAAGGCTAGGCTTGTGCAACAGCAGTATTGTTTCTAGTCTCCAGGATGATATGAAGATTTGGGCAATCAAGCTGCTTGGGAGGAGGATTCTTCCTGAAGACGAAGGGGAAGGGCAGATATCTCAGGGCTGCAGAAGACTTGCTTAAAGTGTTTAAGGAAACACAGGGGCTCTGGCTTGTTCGTGTATGCAGAATGAATGGGAGGGAGGAGACCAGGATTTAAAGCTAGTGATGAATAGTCTGCACTGTGTATGGGTCAGAGTGTTTAACAGATCTGAGTAATACTTTGTCTTAGTTTTCATCATCTAGTATGTTCTAAAGCTCTTTGGAAAACCCTGACTGAGAAATATATGTAACTTTTTTTTTTTTTCCTTTTCTTTTTTCCTTGTGGGTAGGGTAGTAATTGTATCTCTGGAAAGATTCTTCACTTCAGAAAAGTCCATTCATTCTTGTCTAAATAATGAAAAATCATGTCTTGTCAACACTTTCTCTATTACCTGTTTATGATCTTCAACCACATAAACCCCCAAATATTTTAAGCCTTTGAGAATCACTCTAAGCATTGAAAACCTTTTATCTTTCCTCCAAATACCAGTAGATAAACTCACAGTTAATTCCAGGTATTAAATACCACAAGTTCAAAGTCTTGTAACTGTAGATCACTGTCTGTATTTCACCATGCATTTGGGGTGCTGTTACTGAGGGATAACATGACCTCATCACAGTGACTGGCAGCAAATTCATGGGGTCATGCTGTGTAGTAACTGGAAGAATTAGTCGTGACTAGTGAGATGCCTCTCAGCCTTATAGATGACAAAATCAAACACTGAACTCTGAAATTCATTGCACTAGGTACCTGACAGAAAATGCAATGCAATGCATTTTATTTGAATTCCAAGTGTTGTGAGCAGAGATGGAGCTGGAGTAAACAATATCCCTAAAAACACTGTGAAAGCAAAGCAGCTGCAGTCATTAAGGAAAAAGTAACCCCAAGCCATTGATCAAGCCTAGTTTTTTTCTTGCCAAACAGAGACATAACAATAGCTTGCTCTGTAAACCAAAGGACCTCAGAGAAGGAATATGCTCTATTGCTGTAAAAAACAAGAGTTGTCTTCTCACTCTTGAGTTTACAGGAGCCCGAGTTCCTTGGAGGTGCCTTTTGGGAACAGGCTGTCACTTAGTCCTTGGTGAGAGAGAGTTTATATGGGTCCAGCAGACATTTATTAGGTTTGGGAGATGAGTCTTCTGAGGCTTTCATTTTCATGGAGCATGCTGGATCCTCTCACAGTCCCTGCAAGTGCTGAGTCTGGAAAAAGTCCTTTCCTCACAGGACCAGAGCTCCCTATCTCAATCCTTGTACCTGTTCCCATTCTGGCCACTGTCCATGGTCAAGCTGCACAGGAACTTCCTTGGTCTGAGCTGATAGCTATGGTGTCACCAGGTAAAGAGGAGCAGTGAGTAGAGACAGTCTATTCTGTGTCCTTAATTCTCCTAATTTCTGGCCACATGGTAGTTTCTGCTGTGGGAGTTAAGTGGAGGAGGGTGAAGATAGGAATCCAGGAGTCCTAGACTCTCTGTCACATAGTCAGACTGTCCTGCAGAGCCTGTATATGCATTGAGATGCCTTCTACCCCTTGGAGCTGCGATGAAAATCTATTTATTTTGGCAAAGTGGCATAGGTCACAGTTTTGCGTAGAGTCCCAACCTCTACTTCCACTTGATGTTTTTTTCTGGTGCCATATCTTGACATTACCACCAGCTGCCATGTGAACATGAAGGAACTGCAGCTCTGAAACTTTATGTGTCTTTCCAGTTCAGTGGTCTTCCATTGTGGGGGGCCAGTGCAGAGATGAAGCCTTTTTTTTTTTTTTTTTTTTTTTTCCCCCGCCTGTTCTAGCAGTAGCCTCAGTTGTGTTTAATTTGGAAGAGCCTATGGTAAGAGTGGCCAAGCTGACACATCTTTTGATAGATTGCTGCTTGCCAAGACAAAACTTTCAGGACTTTCTTTGTGCCGACTGTGAGCTTCAGCAGTTGAAATGATCTTGAACCAGGTCAGGCAGTGTTGCTTCTCTCATGATGCTCATCATCAAAATTCATGCCATTTAGTATTCCTCCTGACAATTCCCAGTGTGTGAACAGTGATGTCCAGATATGACACTGGCAGAGGTCATGAATCTCTGGGGACTGTGTCTCAGGCAGTCAACAGCATCCAGGTTTGACAAACTTCAGGGCTTGCTTCATTTACCCACCTTGCGTTTCAGCCCAGAGTGGGCTTGGATTTTGTGACACCGTGCCAGAGCACAGGAAACTTATTCTTGAGACTTTAAATGTAAATTTTGCAGACTTTTGTAAGCAGCACTTTTATTCTGCTGTTTTATGGCTAACTAGTTGCAGTATTGGAAAGTGTCTCATGAAGCAGCAAAGACTGTGACTATGTAGCTGAATTACACCAGCTCAGTCTCACCAAGCAATGAGGAATGGGGAATCGTCCCATTGTATCCTTACAGTCATTGTCCTGAGAAAATCACATTGTAGAGTGACACAGAGCTATGTCCATATTCATAAACACTCAAAAGGAAATGTTAATCAACTCTACAACTGAAACTTATCAAAGCATATAAACAGAATTAACAAATACAGTAAATAAACTGTTTTCAGACAAGTGATTGCCAGAAGAGGCAGAATTCATCACATTATTAACTACTAGTGATTTTCCCATTGCAAGTATTTATTCTACTTTGTCTTTATAAAATGAGCATTTATTTTATGTGATGCAGCTATCTATGCTTCTACCAACCTATGCATATGTTCACACTGAAAGAGGACAACCTGCAAGGAAGGGAGATGGTTACAGGGTACTTGTAGGGTTTTTTACATGGCTGGAAGGCTTTTCCTGGCTCTTTTTCAGTCTCTTTTCTCTCTGATAGTGGGTTTCAACAGAATTGTACACTTCAGTTGAAAGGCATTAAATGATAAACCTGCTTCTGTTCATCATGAAGTAAAATATTTGCTTAGGCTTATGCATATAAATAATCCTTGCATTATGTGCAGATTTAAACAGATGCAAAACTTTTACAGGTCAAGGGTCTCAATTTAAAGTTGTGCTGAGCTGTGACTGCCACTAGACTAAGTGGTCAGAAAGCCCCCTAGCCATGTTTAATGCAGCAGTCTCACTTTCTTGTGCATGAACAATGCATGTATCACTGGAATTTAGTGAAAGGCTATTATGTTTTCACTTGGACTCAAAGCTGAGGTTGTAGCTTGTGTGTAAGATAGCTCTCCGTAGACACTCCTCACACCAGATGCGGCTTTAGCTGCTGGGTGCTGAACCATGCTGTAGCCCATGCTGACACATCCACACTTATAGCAATGCTCAGTCCAAACCTGCTTGCTTATGACCAAGTGAGCTCCAGGCAGGGCTCCAGGTTGCAGAGAGAAACTCTCTGTACAGAACCCTTGAGGTTGTCTATAAATGCCTAGGCAATATGACTTACATGCCTCTGTCTGTCACTACTATTTATAAATCTGCCTCTAAAAACATTCTGTAAGTTAAGAGTGAATAAGCTTGTTTGCCAAATACAAAGACTGATTCGATTAGGTGGTATAACTAACAGACCTCAAAAGATAATGAAATGAGATGAGGCAAGAAGATCTGTCAGATTATGCCAACTGAGAAACTGCTCCACCGAATTCTTTAGAAATCCAGAAAGCAAGCTTTTGGTGTGCTGCATCTTTTCTGCTGTGGGATTCCCTAGCATACAGTGATTGCCTGGCCTAATGGAACTCGAAAGAGAAACATTTGCATAGAGAGAAAGTATTAGCAATCCCAAATATCTCTTGCCTTGATTTGGGCTGTAATTTAATATTTTGTCATACTAATGTCAGCTAGGTTAACTACATAAAATGCCTTTTCTGCAAAAATACAAATTCCACATTAGCCAGGGAACAAGTCCATAGTCATTGAAATATGGTGTCTTGGTTGATTCCTGAGTTATTAATATTCTGCCTTTTAAAGGAAATCCCTTTAAGGCTGCACAGTGTCACTATACAGATTTTCCCTTTTCAGAGCTATTATTTAAAAAGCAGCAAGTGACCTTGGGCCTGCTGAGCCATTGTAGTTCTCTCAGAGAGTCCCCTGCCTTTGCTTCTGCCACCCATGATCAGCTGAGGAGTGAGGGAGTGCATGTGGGTCTGGGCATCCTGCCTTGTCTGGTACCATTTGTTCCTGAGGACAAGCTCAGACATCCCTGTCAGCGAGTAATGGCACAACCACACTGTCCAGTGTCTAAATCCACAGCAACTCCCAAATGACACCATGTCCAGTGGTGCCTTCATCACACAGAAAAGCTTTTGCTACAGATTTTAGGCAGTATTTGGATTTCTGTGGTGCTGAGATCCCTAACTCTAATATCTAGTTACTTTCTTTTAAAATGTTATTTAGTTATTTGTTGCTAAAAGTTTTGATCCAAATATTGAGTTGCCTCAGTTTGATTGTTTTTATCCACTGGCTGCTGTGCCTTCCTAGTGGAGTTTACCTTTGCCCAGGAACAGTTCATTCTCCACATGAGAATTGCCTAGGTCACTAAGTAGCTAGTGTTCAAGTCAGTCCTTGATTCATAATCCAGATAAGGCTTTTCAAATTTTCACTGAGGGTGCAAATGCTGTTTAATGTACAGGGATGGTTAAGTGCAGTACTTCACTGCATGGCTTCCACTATTGCACTACTGACATCCTCCAACCTGCTCAGGAAGAGGAGAATCAAAGCTTAAGGAGGGTAACAAAGTGAAGCAGAAGCAGCATTCAGAGTGATGAAGGGAACAGTGAAAAGTGATAAAGTTACCAGTTTTGTGCATTTCAGTGCAGAGCTTGCAGGCCGTAACAGACAACAATATATTGAATGTGTGGTATTGTATGTATGCCTTGTCTTGAGCTTTCTTAAACCCTGTCACCTTGACAGTCCTTCTTTTTAATACGCTACTTTGTTTTGAAAAGTCTCTCCTAGGCTGTAGCAGTCAGGTTCTAGGAGGAATTGCTTCAAGGGTAGTGAAAGACATTTTTCTGGAGACCCTTGCAGCTAAAGGCTGGGACCATTTCCCTTGACTTGTCATGATATCCTTTATGCCATCACTGTTTGGCTCTTTGCTTCAGTTCTGGCCTCTGGTCCACACCTTCCTGACAGCTGCTTAAATCTCAGCCTCCTCCCAAGCTCCTGACTGTGGTGCAGTGATTACCTTGCTCTGAAACAAAACCCAGGGACAGTTCTGCAGTGAGCTGCCCCATACCCAGCATGGACGATTGAGTGCCAGGTTTCACTCACCGTACCTTACAGAGCTCTCCAACACCATACCCACTGTGACATTACTAGGGTGTGCAGCTCACAGCATTTTGCTATGGAAGCACTATTCAGCTCGACAGTTAATACTGTCTTTACCTCATTTTGGACATTGTAAACTGACAAACACACACATTTAACACCCAGTGTGCCTGCTGTTAGCAGCAGAGACATCATCGATGTGTTCCTGTGAATGGGCGCGTCTGATCAGCTTGGCCAGGAGGGCTGGAAAAGCAGACAGGACCAGAGTCTTGAGAACAAGTGTGTTCAGCATCAGAGGTGTAGCCTCAGATTTCAGACCCATCTCTGTGCCGGTCTCCCAGTGTGCTCAGCCATGGAGCTGCGCAGCAGCGTGTCAGAACAAGTGTCTGGGCAAAAGCAGGTGGGGAGCCTGCTGAAACTCCCTTGGGTGCCGAGGGACGAGCTCAGCTCTCACGATCTCACCAGAGAGAAGTTTTTCGGTAGCAACCAGGTGAGCGCACAGGGGTACAGAGGATGCCTTTGAGACCGACGTCGAGGCCGCACCGGGGCGGAGCGGAGCGGGTGTGCCGGGGCGAGAGCAGGGCCGAGTCGGACAGCGGGGGCCAGGGTCGGGGTGGTGAGACGCCGCGGGGGGCGGAGGGCCGGCTCATGCCTCCGCGAGGCCGCCCCACTGCAGTGTCCCGGCAGCCCGGGAGGAGGAGACGGCGGGGCGCGCAGGCAGCAGCGGGGTAGCCCCGCGGAGACGGACGCCGGGCGGGCGGCAGCTCCGCGCNGCCCACTCGGGGGTGACTCCGCTCTCCGCGGTGAGCGGCTGTTGGCCTCTTCGCCTCCGTGGGCTGCATGGCGGGGAGGTGTGCCGCGAGGCCCAGGGGCTGTTCTCGTGGCGCTGCGGTGACGGTTTACCGTCCGGATGCTTTGGGACGCCGTGGCGCGGAGTAGCGGAGGGCACTCCCTGCCCTCTCCCGACCTGGGACAGACGGCACGGCGGCATCGCTGGATCACCCCTTCCAGGCCGGGCCGAGCTGAGCCGGGACACCTCTCGTGCCCTGGTGCCGCGGCAGGGACACCTGCCGCTCCCCCTGTTTCTATTGGTCCCTCCGCTACCGGGGTTGGGGGGCCCGGTCGCTGCAGCGACGGCCTCTCGCAGGCTAGGGTGGGAGACCCGAGTGCGGAGGGGGCTGTATAAAGGCGGGCATGTCCAAGCGCCCAGGGTCTAGGGGACCTCTGCGAGTCTCGGAGGCAGGGACCCTCCACGGGTCAGCTGCTTCGTCTCGCCACGCTGGGACCAGCAGCGGGACACGGGGCTGCAGCCCGCAGGGACTCACCCGGCTAAACCTGAGCTGAGAGCAAGGAGGGTCACCTTCCCAGTTGCCTTTAGTCTGTGGATGCCTTATTCCCGTGGCTTCGGGTGCTAGTCCCTTCGTCCTGTCGGTTCCTCTGGAAGAGTTCCACTCGCCGGTTATCGGCGTTGACAGCTGGAGCCCCGCGCTGAACAGCTCTCTCTGGTTGCTTAGGCGAGATCTCTTTTTTTTTTTTTTCATTCCCTGATGTAAGGGACTCCCCAGTCTCTCTGGTTTAAACTGCTCTGGAGATAGGATTGTGGAGTGCGGTGACAGATGTCCCCTGTCCTTTCCCCCGAGTCAGTAATGTACGTCAACTGCTGTCCCGAGGCACTGCTTGCACCGCAGGCGATGCGGAGCTCAGCTTGTGCCCTCGAGGTCTTTGCACCAGCGCACGGGCTAGAGGCAGGATATAGAGGAAGGCATTTCAGCACTATCTTTTGACTTCTGGGGCTACAGTAGTCAGAGAAACACTGGGACACCTGCTCCCTGGCTCTGGATGTGGTGACCGTCTCATCTCCAGCCCTGCTATAGTTGCGGAGGAGGCAGCCAAAGACTAAAACATCTGATCATCCAGAAGCTCTGGACTGGGAAGGGAAGCTTAGGACCTAATGTTACCCATAGCTCCTGGTGGGTTTTAGTGTACAACTAAACAAACTGGAAAGATGTGCTTAACCTGGAACAAGGGAAAGATCTTTTGAGTCCAGTTTATAAACCCTATGCATCATGGGCTGGTGAAGGTGTGTGGCTCCCAGGGTGTGGCAGAGTGCGTTTGCAAGAGGCTGAGCGCAAGCAGCTTTGCTGTCAGGTGCTATTTATCTACTGCTGATTCTCTTTCCAAGACTTGCTGTGCTCATCCAAGTGAAGGCTGGAATCACTCTCCTGGAAGTGGATTTGTAGAATCACTGCTCAGTGGCAGTGAAAAGTGGAGAGAGAGCTGTATGTCCTGTCCCTGGGACTGCCTACTGGTGCAAGATGAGAGAAGGGAAGGGGGCAGGGGGATTTGTGTGCTGATAGCAGATCTGTGGGAAATGTCATAGCTCTGAGGGAAAGTGTTAACTGCTGATCACGAGCAGGCTTTTGCTTCTCTGACAGTGTAATGTCTGAAGTGATTTTAGGGGACTGTGAAACTTCCCTGAAAATTTTGGATGTAACATCCATACAGTCTTTGTTTGCAGTCATAGACCAATGTGTTACAAAACCAAGCCAATTTATGAACAAACCCAAATGTCTTGGCGTAGCACTGCACAGAGCTCTGCATGCTTCCCAGCTATGGACCTCTGAAGTACACCAGAACCTGCTGGAGTGGGAACATTGTGCTGTTAACCCCAGTGCAGCTGTGCAGGATTTCTTGTGGCTTGCACATGTGCTCCTTGTCCCCGTGGCATACTGGCCATGTTGAGTGGGCACCGCTTTCCTTCTCCTGTCTAGACTGTAGTTTATAAGCCACTAAACCAAGACTGTGCACTGGACAAGTGCAATCACAGGCAGGAGGTCTGGTGGGTGGCTGGAATTCTCTCTTTGGATAGAAAGTTGCTGAGTGCTTTTGCTGCCCTTGACCCTGCTTTCTTATCTTCTAGCTGGGTTTGAAACTGTCCCTCTTGTCCTCCTTTCTTTGCCTTTCCAGCATGTACTCTGTCTAGGTGAACTGTCACAAACTGCGCTTTGGAGCCTTTGCTCAAGTGCTGTGTCTGGCAAACAGGGAGGCTCTGACAAAGGAAATGAAAGAGCCCTTCATTTTGTCTGTGGAAAGAAAGAAAAGATTTTTCCCCACTGAGGGTCTGGCATGAGGCTGGTGCTGTCATTGACTATGCTTCCGTTTATCAAAATGGAAAGTCGACATAGAGCCTGTGCTTGGGATTGCTGTGGGCAGTCTCTCAGGCAAAGGAAGCATAAGAGAAAAGTGTTGTGCTGGAGCCAACTTAGGGGGCAGATCGCATTTGTGTATTGCCAAGAGAGACTTCTGTTGCTTGCTGCCAGACCCCTTCTGTGCAAGGTTGGGTACTAGTGGTGAAAGGCAGTCTTTCAGCATAAACCCTTCTCAGTTGCTTTCATACAAACAATATTCAAGTACCACCTGTGGCTAGTGCAAGAAATTTGGAGGAACATTAAGAAAAGGCTGCCTAGAGACATTCTGACAGCAGCACTAACTCTGATTTTCCCTCCTCGTCTAGACTGTGTGACATAAACCGAGAAAGCAGAAGGGTGTCCAAGGGAATTTTCCACTTCATTTAGTTCTAAGGAATGTATCTTCTCAGTTATTTAAGACAGTGCTGTAATGGTCTGAACAGTATAGCTTCATAGCAGCCTCTGTCTGTGTTGAAGGTATGAAAATCCTTATGCTGTCCAAGACTGTAATTCCAGCTCTTCAGACTGCACATGAACTAAAGTTGGCTGGACGTGTGGCTAAGAAGATGCTTTCAGAAGCTGAAGTATACAGAATGAAAATAGAGGAGGGGGGCTGAGTAGGTCATGCAGCAAAACAAAGACAAAGCATGCTTGTAGAGGGAATGGGATCTTGCCTGTGATCCAGTGCATTGAGTAAGCATGTAACTCCCTCCTCAGACACATTCAGTGCTCCAGTGACATTGATATATGTCATGCAGGACACTGAAATACTAAATGTGGCTTCTGAGTCTCAAGATAACTGAGGTTGGACTTTATATCTACTCCAGGTTGTGTATGGCAGTCTGCAGGTGGCCTGTTGGCTTCAGATCAATAAAGCAGAACAGTATTTTCACCAAATTAAATTTCTGGTGCATGTCTAGGATTCATTGTTTCTCCAGCTGTTAACTGTGTCACATAGCTTTGCACAAAGTGTTCAGGAGTGTGACTGAGGTGGCATTGGGATGTGCTGGCACCAGACATTTTATCTCTAAAATTTACAGTGCTCCAGCTCAGGTATAACTAATATTGGAACCTTTTCCTAACTGAAGCCCTCTGAAGTGACCCTGCGTTTAGTAGTCTGAGTATGATCCCAAATATTAAAAAACTTGAAGCCAAACCACTTCCCCACTCTCGTTCCTTCTCCCTCCCCCTTCTTTCTGGTTTTGAAATGTCAAGATTCACTTTGTTCAGTTGAGTTGCCTGTCGTAAATTAAAATTCCTTAACCCCTTCCTCCTCACCTGCCTAAGTAAATGGCTCATAAGTAGGTGCATGTGTGTATCATGGGAACATTTACTGCTTATTCCGTAAGTAATTTCTGGTGAGAAGGAGGAACCATGGATGTTTAGCTATGCCTCCCATAGACCGCTGAAGCACACTAAGGTAAAGTGAAGTAGACATTGATGTGCGTCCATAATGTGCTGTTGTTTTCTGCCGAAGTGCAGCTGTATTGTGCAGCTGTATTTTGTTCTTGCGCAGCCTTGAGAGGGCAATCACAGCCTTATAGACGCTGCGCTGATCCCTCAGGCAGATGTCAGCGTTCCCTGTTGTGCTCTTTTGCCCTCCAAACCGCCACTTAAGTCTTTTCTGTTTTACAGCCTAGCCCTACAAAGTAGCAACAGTTTCACTACAGGGTTACTTTACTCCTTTGAGTGCGGTTGAAATTTTACTTGCTCGGAACTCTGAACGTTTTCTTTATTCCTCAAGACGAGAGATAGCTTCACCTCTGCGGCTCATGGCCCTGCTCAGCACAAGAGATAGGGATAAATGGATAGGTTCTGAGATGGTGAGATCCAGAGGGAAGCAGCAGATCTTGAAGCTGGGGAAATTCTTTCCCTCTGCCTCACAAGGAGCCCAAATATTTTGCTTCCATGTAGGCTGGGAACTAGTATTTTGGCTATGTTTGCACTGATGCTGTAGACTCTGAGTATGGCTTACATTTTCAGGGCAGTAAAAGAGTGGTGAGTCTCTTGGACAAATAAGATGTCGTGTGACCTAGTATCAAGCCTTTGAAGTCACGTTTGCATTTTCTTACATGTGTTTGTTATGCTGCCGCTTATTCCATTCTGCTGTTGACTGCAAAAGCTGCAGTCTATACTGAATGTTCACAAGCTGCAGTGCCAAAATAAGCACTGCCAAGATCAAGGCAATGGCTTAAAAGGCGCAAAATTTAAATAACAAGAACTGCTGAAATCTTTTGCATTGTAGTGTGTTTTCTGAATCTTGGGACACACATCTCTAAGTTTTCCTTCACACCCTGGATGTCTAGGGATTTAGAGGGGTGGTATGGTTTAGTCTTCATCTTCACTGCCTGCTTCTTATCAAAGAGGGGGATTTTGCAGTGACTCCGTACCTGGTTAGATGGGCTCATGATGCTCTGATCCCAGCTCTTAACATTTATTCTTACTTGCAGACACCAGTAGTACTTGCCTATGGCACCTCCTTAGTTGCATTAATTTCCTTTGGGGACTTGCAAGCACCTGGAAAGTGTCAGGTTTCCCTGGTTCCTCTTTAGACAAGCTTGTAATGAAAAGGAGCTTTTTCTAAGATGGGTCACATGGTTGAGTGCTTAACTGCTGTACTGGCAACAGAGTTAACAAAAGCAACATCAAGCAACATTTACACGGCGGTTCGTTCATCGCATAGTCTTGTCTTGCCTGGGGACATGGGAGGTTGTGCAGACAGCTCAGGTACCTCTGGTCCCCAGCAAGATCTGTGCAGGCTGCTGAGCTCCCTCGGCCGCCTTTGTCCTGGAGGGGATCTCAGTATCCACCTCTCTCCAGATCTGTCATCCTGTGTCCTGTCCTCCTAAGACATGTGGCTTCTGGGTTTCTGATACATGTAACTTTGCAGATACCAATTCCTCCTCCTTGGTTCTCTGTGACTGCTCTCTGGGATGTAATGTAAAGTCTTCTCCCCTCCTCTGCCCCTCAAGTTTTCTGCAAATGGATGTTCAAGCTTCATCATTTTTTTTACCATTCATGGCTTTTTCAGGGTGGTTAAAGTCTGTGCAGGTTGTATCTCCTGAACAACAGTCACTATGCCTCACTCATCAAACTTGTAACCTCTTCATAAATTACATCTGTGCCATGGGACATGGGGAGCTATTCCTGTGTGCCAAATGGGAGTGCATACCCGGGCTGTGTAACATCCCTGTGCTGGAGAGCTGACCTTACTAAAGTGCCTCTGAAGTCTGTCTCTGTGTGTGGCTCCATTTTGATGTAGGTGCTTGCATTTGGCAGAGTTGGTTTATATTTAAAGAAAATAGCCCCCAAACCTGGAGAAATAAGGAAATGTGGAAGAATAAAATAATGTAGAAATTGCTTGCTCTAAACAGAGTTTTTCCTAAAGAAAGGGAATATTCTTGGTTACATGAGATGAAATACCAAAACTCTGTTGAAAAGAAGGTAGTTCAAGCTCCCACTAACCCTGGAAGAAAACCTGAAAAGTACATCTAATTTAACTATGTACATATTAGAAAGTGATCTGGAGAAGTGTGTGTTTTATGTCACCTCTCTTCAGTGGGTAATGTCATCATCAAATCATCTCTAAATTAGATTTTGAGGACAGGAGCACCTCTCCTATTCAGACTGAGAGAGTTTGGGTTATTCAGTCTGTCTCTAAGGTGACCTTATTGTGGCTTTCTAGTATCTTAAGGGGGCTTACAGGAAAGCTGGTGAGGGACTTTTAAGATGTTGGGTAGTGATAGGACTAGGGGGAATGAAGCAAAACTAGAAGTGGGTAGATTCAGATTGGATGTTAGGAAAAAGCTCTTCACCATGAGGGTGGTGAGACACTGGAACAGATTGCCCAGGTGGAGGCCTCATCCTTGGATGTTTTTAAGGCCAGGCTGGATGGGGCTTTGAGCAACTTGATCTAGTTTGAGGTGTCCGTGCCCGTGGCAGGGGGCTCAGAACAGGATGATCTCTGAGGTCACTTCCAGCCCTGACAATTGTTTGATTCTTTGACTGTGAAGTGTCATATTGCATTGTTCCAGCACAGCTACTTCACTATTAACCAGTCACCAAGTCCTCCTGGGCATCTTGCAATGGACCTGGTTTCAGGGAGTCTCTCATGGAGAATCTCGGGCTCTCTAGCTGTTTTG
>VWYK01126579.1:10134-20841 GCA_013399775.1 Semnornis frantzii | reverse complement strand
TGAGGTCACTTCCAATCCCTAATACTCTGTAATTCTAGTCAAATATTTAGTTTTCCAGTTCTAAACCACATATTCCACTGACGGAACTGTGATGGATTTAAAACTGGTACAAAGGGTGGCAACAGAGAACTTCACCGAGAGTGCTGCTCACCCACTGGTCACGGTGCTTACAGTCTGGAGAGCAATTCCAGAACCACCACTGACATTGCACCCTGATGTTCTGCCAGATGGCTGGTAATGTCAGACAACACCACTACCAACTACCCCTTCTACCTCTGGTAGTCTTCACAGTCCTACAAATGGGATGACAACAGACTTACCCTCTGGCAAACATGTCCAACGCTGACACGTGAAGCTTCTCTCGCTCAGTCAGGGGCTGTGACTTTGAAAGCGTCATCATTGTTCTCATGGCACTGTCCAGCTCTTTGTTGAGCCGCACTGAACTCCCAGTGCCAATCAGCTCCAAACCATTGGCAATGACATGTCCCATTGCTAAGGAAAACAGCACATTATGCATTGAGTTGTAAGGCATCACGCTCATCTCTGCAGGAACATGAGAGGTAGTTGTTTAAATAAGACTGACGTGTAGTCACAAGGGTCCAGAAAGTCTCGTAAATCTAAAGTTCATAGAGGTTTCTCACAATAGTAATTAAAAATTGGGTAGAGAGTAGCTCTGAAGAAGGAGATGTGGGTGTATTGATTGATGAGAAGCTCACCCTGAGCCAGCAGCGAGCGAACGTAGCCCAGAGGGGTTGCATCGAGACAGTGTACCCAGAAGGGGAAGAGAGGGGATTTTGCCCCTTGACTCTGCTCTGCTGAGACACCCCCTCCTCCAGTCCTGCCTCCAGTTGTGGTGTCCCCAGCATAAGAAGGACACAGAGATGTTGGAGAGATTCTAGAGGAGGCCACAAAGATGATCCAAGGGCCAGAGTGCCTTTGCTATGAAGATAGGCTGAGGGAGCTGGGGTTGTTCAGCCTAGAGAAGACTCCAGGGGGACCTTTGAGCTGCCTTGGATCCAACACCTGAAGAGATCCTACAGGAAGGCTGGACAAGGACTTTTCATGAAGGCTGTAGTGGGTCTTTTCATGAGGGTGTCTAGAGACAGGACAAGGGAAAATGCTGAAAATGAGGGAAAGTAGGGTGAGACTGGATCTTCAGTTCTTCAGTATGACGGCGGTAAGGCTCTGGAATAGGTTGCCCAGGGAGGCTGGATGAGGGCTTGAGAAGCCGAGTCTAGTTAAGAGGCAACCCTGCCCATGGTGGGGAGGTTGGAGTAGATGATCTCTGAGGTCCCTTCCAACCTTAGCCATTCTAAGATTCTAGGGGAAAAAAAGAACATACAAAACCATCCCAGCCTACTCTGCATTCTGAAAAGGTTTTCCAGAATTCTATAAGCCACCACCTTCCCTTTTTAACACCAAGACACCAGATACTACCCAGCATTGTGCATGATAAGAATTAAAGGTTACACTCACTAAAGTTTGGATCTGCTGCTTTTAACTTGGAGAGACATCCCTCAATACCTCCAAGGCTCTCATTATTGGTCCAGGTTGCATACTGTAAGAAAGACAGTGAGAAAGGGCTGAGGCATTCCCGATGGTATTTGGGTTCTTTTTGTTTTCCCAGGAATTTAAAACTCACAAGTAAGCAAGGCAAATGACTAAAAGACAAATATGCCATTCCAAGAGAGTTAGCATAGTAGGAAAAAAAAACGGAAAAAAAAAGTTTTGTTTAAGATAGTTTGGCCACCAGCAGAACTTATAATCATACATTTGTATGTTGTTTATGCCAATTGGTTGATTCTCCAGTGGTTTGTAGGATGAGCACGATAGTTGAGGTTTTCTTCACAGCTGCAGCATCTAGCATGACCCTCTGCTACTGGGTTTTATGCTGCCTGCTAATGGCTGGGCTCCTGATCGTGAGACTCTCTCAGCTGACAGATAAGAAATTTAAACATTAACTAGATAAGGGACTGGTTCATGCATAAGTCCCTTCGAATCACATTTTCTTACACTTCTCAGTCATACCTGCATCAGCACAGCATCAAATAGCTTACAGGCTTCATTGCTAGCCGTGGACAAGGCAAGTCCAGCATCCTGCCAGGCCTGCACAACAAACAAATAAAAACCCACTCACTTTAGACACTCATTTTCCAGACTATGCTAGCAGATTCTCAGTAGGTAAAAATCATCCTGAAACGTCTGTCGAGCAACTGTCACCTCCCCCTCCCACACAGGCTGCCTTTGAGCTCTGCCACACTACTTTCCCACAAGGTTCAATTCTGGCTCCAGAAAAGATTCCTGTCTGTGATACCTCTGGGAGTGCTGCGGCCTTGGCTCTTCTCAGTGCTTCTCAGCAAGAGCAAAGCTTTGCCCTTTCTCCTGTTTTGAGATGAGAGTTTAGTCATGGGATCTGTTGACTGTCTATTTGTATTTTTTTCCCTGCTATAGTCCCCGCTCTGTGAAATCTGCTGGTTGCTGTTAGCACGTCCTCTTTTTACTTGAGGGGCAGCTCTCCAGCACTCTGGCACTCATGAACATACTGCACTCTCAGAAGATCTTCAAGACTTATTTTCACCTCCTCCTGCCTAATTAACTAAAACAGGAGTGACAGAGAGATGAAGTTCTTTGGGAAGAAAGCAACCAAATGACTAATCAGTAATTAGCTCCTGGACACGAACTCTTGGGCCTCGAGCTGGTTTAGAGTTAACTTGACCCACTTCCAGGCTCACAGAAAGGGCAAGTTGAGTGCCTATGGAACCACTGTGCACTACGAGCAAGACACAGACATGTTTGCACCCGGGTTTGCTTCCCCAGGGAAGTGCGCAGCGACTCCTCTCCATTTTCAGAGCTCGGCGCAGCCTTACCCCACCCGACGCTCGCCCTGAGTGGAAGGTCACCGCGGTGCTGAGGAAGAGAAGCTCCAACAGAGGCCTCACCACACCGGGGCTGCCTCTCCGAGCTCTCCCGTCAGCCAGCTCAGCTCCCCTTCTGACACACAGCCGGTACCTGCCAACGGCCTGGCTCTCAGGCGAGCCCGGGGCCTGGCGAGAACTCCTCATGGGAGGGCACCGCTCGCTCAACCGAGCTAAGGGCGCTCACCCGAGCTAAGGGCGCACACCCACCGCCGCTGGCTGTCCGGCTGGAGCAGGGGCGGCAGGCAGAGCGGCCACCGGTAGGGGCCACGCTGGGTGCCTCAGCGTCCCGCTCCATCTCAGATCCCCTCCTCACCTTACAGTCCCTCAGCGACATCATAATCCGCTACAATACTTCCGCCGCCGCGCGCTCTCGCCGCTCCTCCAAACCCCGCTGCAGAAGGGGGCGGAGGCGGAGGCGAGGCGGGGCAGGAGCGGGGCCGTGCCAGCAGCAGGCGGGGCCGATGGCGGCGGTTGGCGGACGGGCTGGGCGTGGATCAGGCCGCTGCAGCAGCTGCTGCCCGCGCTCCTACCGTCCAGAGGAACTTGTGTCCAGCAGATGACTGGCCTCGGACTACTTGTTTGTTGTGGCATCGGGTACATCACGCACGAGCTGCTGCTCCTGAAGTACCGTTCCTATCAGCAACACCAGGGATCGGGCTTCCGTCTCCATGGAGCCCTGCTTCAACAAAACTCCTCAGCCGTTAGCCTGTCAGGTTGCACTCCAACGGCAGCGTTCCCGTCCTCTCCATCACCTCGTGCCAGAGCGATGAGAGTGCTCTGTCTTCTCCTTCAGCTGCTCAGCTACTGCGTCCAAGGCTTGAGGGCATCCTCTGCACCGGTGAGGCGGCACTTCAAATACTGGATTAAACTTTGTGGCCCTCACTACAAGACAGACATCGAGGGGCTGAAGCAGGTCCAGAGAAGGGCAACAAAGCTGGCAGAGGGTCTGGAGAACAGGTCTGGTGAGGAGTGGCTAAGGGAACCGAGGTTCTTTAGCCTGGAGAAAGGAGGCTAAGAGGAGATCTTACTGATCTCTTCAACTATGTGAAAGGAGTTTACAGTTAGGTGGGGGTTGGTCTCTTCTCCTAAGTAATTAGTGACAGGGTAAGAGGAAATGGCTTCAAGTTGTACCTGGGGAGGTTTAGATTGTCAAGCATTGGAACAAGCTGCCCAGGGAGGTGGTGGAGCCACCATCCCTGGAGGTGTTCAAAAACCATGTAGACATGGCACTTTGGGACCTGGTTTAGTGGACATGGTGGTGCTGGGCTGAGGGTTTCATTTGATGATCACGAAATCACAGGATGTTAGGGGTTGAAAGAGACCTTGAAAGATCATCCAGTCCAACCATCCTGAAGAGCAGAATCACCTACACCAGATCACACAGGAACATGTCCGGGTGGGTTTTGAATATTTCCAGAGGGGGAGACTCCACAACCCCCTTGGGCAGCCTGTTAAGTGTTCTGTCACCCTCAGAGTGAAAAAAATTCCTCCTCATGTTTATATGAAACTTCCTATGCCTCAACTTTCACCCATTGCCCCTTGTCCTGTCATTGGGCATCACTGAGAAGAGCCTGGCTCCATCCTCCTGGCACTCACTCTTTACTTTTTTATAAGCATTAATGAGGCCATCTCTCAGTTTCTTCTTCTCCAAGCTAAAGAGCCCCAGATCCCTCAGTCTCTCTTTGTAAAAAAGATGTTCCATTTCCATCTTAGGAGTCTTTTCAAACCTTAATGATTCTATGCTTCTCTGCCCACCTCCAGCCACCACTCCTGCTGGTCACCTGCTGGGGCCCTCACAGACAAGCCTCTCAATGGCAGGACCAGGAGCAGTGGGCCTCGTGCCAGTGGAACAGCACAATGGACCCGTGTTACCAGCCCACCCCAGGAGCAAGACCAGAGGCAGAGAGGGAAGAGAGGAAGCTACCACCTCCACATTCCTGCTTCTGGTACCTGAAATCGACTTGGATAAAGAACACCTCGAGCTGGTCAGGCCAGGTCATGCTGCAGACAAGCCTCTTGCCAGGCAGTGCACCTCCACCTGTGTCCTCCAGCCTCCTTACAGTGAAATGCTCACCTGCTTCATGTGTGGACTTTGAAGTCCATGTTTTCAGCAGCAGCAGTCCTTCTCTGCAGAGCTTTACTTACTTGGTGCAGTTTATCTCTGCACAAGATCCAAAGCTACAGTGTGAGTGGACCTTCCATCTGCAGCTTTTTGGAACTCAAACAGACCTCCTTCTCCGAAACAGCACAGACACATACAACAATCGAGTAAGAAACACTAAGCGTTCTCTCCGTCACTCTGCTTCACTTTTTGATCCAAAGCAACACACTGGGCATATGGCAAAAGTGGAATGTACCAGAAGCGCCCTTACACAGGACGTTTTGAGAGTCAGAGTCAATAATAATGCTGCAAAAACCATAGAAGCACCAGCAGCTTGCCAGCAAGAAGCCTGTCGGATACATGCCCTGTATATTCAGAAACCTTCTCCAGAAAATGTTATCCTGCGCCAGAAGAGGGGAGCATCTTTTTACCTCTTTGTCAGATTGCTGCTACAATGCAACGTTGGTGTTTCTGTCAAGCCCCTGTGGCGAATCTATGCTGTTCACAACACAACAACCGAACCCGACTGGTCAAACCCAATCAACTCTTCTTCAATATATGGCTTTGACATGATAATCTTAACTGTTCCCAGTTATGCTTTAGATTACGGCTTGTATCTCTTTTATTTCACTGTTGAGGTAAACCCAATTAGGACGTCCATAATACTCAGGGGCTCAGATAAAGTTTACATTCTGATCGAGGACACCGATCTAGTGGCAAATATTGCAGGGGGGGCGGTCCGCACAGTGGGGTTTTCTGATAAGTGGACTCTTGATGGCTCTGCATCTTATGATCCTGATTCTGATGAAGGTCTAAAGGGAATCACATTTACTTGGTACTGCACTAAAGAGGTATTGGACTATCAAACCATGGCACTCAGCCCAGGAAAGAAATGTCATCAGGACCAGAAGGATTTGAAATGGGTAACACCCTCAGGTCCAGTTCAAGCAGTGCCTCAAGAATTCCTCCCAGGCAATGCCGTGTATCACTTTCGTCTAGTGATTGAAAAGGGCAGAAGGAGGAGTTATGCTGACCAAAGCGTAAACGTGAAGCCTGGCTCTCCACTCCTCCTGGATGTGACATGTATTGAAAACTGTGGTAGAACTCTAATTCCAACAGAGAGATTTATCTTGTCTGGAAAATGCCTGAACTGTAGATTGCACAATGAGCCAGTCTACTACTGGTCCCTCTTTTCAGATAACTTTAGAGAAGTTAGCTTTAACTGGTCTTCCAGAACCACAACAGGGAGGTACGGGGCTTACCTATCTATACATGCTCTGACTTTTACAAAGGCTGTACAGAGATCCTACCTACTCATGTTAAATGTAACTACCCGGGATGGTAGGTCCTCCATGTACAGACACGCATTTAGGATCAATTCTCCTCCAAGGGCTGGCAAGTGTACCATCAACCCACGCTGGGGTACAGCCTTGCAGACAAAATTTGTTGTTGAATGCAGTGGATTTTCTGACAGACATTTACCTCTGACATATAAAGTGATAGTAGCTTCTGATGTACCCAGAACTACCAAAATAACTTCCGTGGAGGAAAACACATTTGGGACAATTCTGTACTTTGGTTATCTGCCTAAAACGCCTCCATCCTTTCTCCCAGTTGGAGTGCTCTCTGAGAACAACAATTTGACTCTTTACGTTCAAGTCCGTGATTCCCTTGGGGCGTTTACTCAAGTGAATTTACATGTTCATGTGCAGAACCCTGTTAGCCATCGACCACTAGCTGATGTGTTTCAAGAACTGATGGCTTCAGTGAGCAGTTTAAGCGAGCAGATGACATCTTATCTCCAGACTGGTGATTATTTTAGTGCAGGTTATTTGACTTACCTGGGAGCCTCACTCTTAAACTACATTAAAGCTGTACCAGATCTCCATCTTCCTAAGGCTCAGTTTAGAGAAAACCTGGTTAAAACAGCCGCGAACATTTCAGTTGGTACCACAATGGAAATTAACCAAGTAGTTGCTTCTATTTGTCAGGCCACAGAGGAAGTTGATGAAGTGACCCGTAGATCACAAGACCTTGCCATTAGGAAACTGGCAGAAGCAACGGGGGTGCTGAAGATACGGAGGAATGAGAGCCATTGGTCCGAGGAAGCAGAAATTCAGACGAGTGGAATACTAAGTTGCTTGTCCAATGTCCTGAGAGCTGCTCTCCTGGATCACAGGAGTGTCAATGTAAATGGAGTTAAACAAGTCGTGTCCATCACAGAAAATTTAATGGAGATAGTTTTCCAGGGCAAAGTCCCTGGAGAAATAGACACTCTAATAGAAACAAAAAAGTGGAATATCACTCTGAAAAAAGATGAAGCCTGGAATATTACAAGTGCTTTCTCTACCAGAGACAACTGCAGGAATTGCTTTTATCCGTTACTAAATAGGGGCAATTATTCAGGGCTGTCCCCCGATGCTGTGATTTCCACTGCCATTTTTGAGTTTGATTACAACCCCTTCCCTTGGTTAGATTACACACCAGAAATCACAACAATGGTCCTGGGATTTAAAATGGCAGAGACCAAGGCTAATGGGCATCTGCTAGGGATCATGCCTGAAAAGGGAGAAATTATTATTGCTAGAAAAGGCAATGAATCTTCAACTTTTCAGTTAGCAATAGGACCCAGTAAAACACAAGCTCACACAACTGGAGGATTTAGTTTGGAATTCAACAGAAATACCACAACCACATACCTCCAGATTCTGACCAGTTTAAAAGTTACTTTCAAGGTGCTAGTATTTACAGGCACTAACATCACTAATGCTCAGCCCATAGCCTCATTTGATGCTTTTCATAACAAGTCAACAGTGGCAAACAAAACTGACACAGGTAGCACTGACTGTCATATTAAGGCTCCCTACATTGTCTGCCTTCCAGAGTCACTGCTGAGAGCCACAGCTCAAGGAAGCAGTAGAGAGGCTCATAATATCTCCATTGTCCTGCAGACACCTTATGTCGTGAGCTCTAAAACCCAGAGCCTGGTGAGCATTCACATCTTCAGCGATCAGTGCTTATTTCTGGATAACGTTCAAAGTCTGTGGAGGCAAGACACGTGCAGGCTTGGCCCCTTGACCAACTGGCAGAGGGTGCATTGTATCTGCAATCTGAAACAGAGGCACAGAATTCGGATGGCACGCTCTGCGTTAAATATATCCACATCTAGTATCAGATTCCTGGCCGCCAAAGTAATAGTTGCCCCCAACATGGTAGATCTGGGGAAAGTTCTGATAGCAGACATACATAACAACCCTGTGACCCTCCTAACAGTGCTCTTCATTTTTGCCATCTACTTTCTTCTGGCCATTTGGGCCGTGAGAAAAGACAGGGCTGACAGGGCCAACAAAGGCAAGGTTATAGTCCTGCAAGACAATGACCCTTTCGACAAAGTCAGGTATTTGGTCACTTTATATACGGGCAGTCGTTGCGGAGCTGGAACCACAGCACACATCTTTCTTCAGCTCTTTGGCCAGAACAGCACGAGCAACGTTCATTGTTTATGGCACCCATATTTTCCATCTTTCCAACGAGGAAGCATTGATTGCTTTCTGTTAACTACTAAGGAAGACTTGGGAGACATTTACGTTCTTAAGACCTGGCATAACAACAAGGGCTCATCTCCAGGCTGGTTCTTAAGCAGAGCTGAAGTTAAGAATATGTCCACCGAGAAGACCTGGTTCTTTATATGTCGAAAATGGTTTTCCCTTGACAAGGGTGATCACTTACTAGAAAGATCATTTTCTGTCACAAATCCCAAGGCACCTCTGCACAGAACTGACTATTTTTTAATTAATCTTGTCAGAGGCCTGACAGAAGGCCATCTGTGGCTGTCAGTTTTTGCTCGTATTCCCACTGGCACTTTCAACAGTTTCCAAAGGTTGTCTTCCTGTTTAACAATACTATTATTGAACTTGTTTGTAAACATTATGTTCTTTAATGCTCACAAGAGTGACGAATCCTCAGTACACCTGAATTTTATGAGATCAATAATAGCAGGAATTGAGTGTGCTTTGATTACTCTACCTGTGGAAATCCTTATAATTGCCTTATTTAAGCATTTCCAGAAGGAACATTCTCCTTGTGGTGTGAATCAGACAGACTTAAACTCAAGTTCACTCCTGCTGTCTGGAAATCTTAAGAACCAGAAGAAACAACCACAAAAAATGCACCTTTCAGAAACTTCAGCACAATCAAGGAATATGAATTCCTTGGAGAACTTTCCCGCTCTGAGCAAGTCACAGAGCCCTCCACATTCCAGAAAGACAAGAAGCAAGTTAGCTCCCCCATATTGGAATAATTGCACCATTTCCGAAAGAGACACAAATGTCATTGTAACAGAGGAGCAGATGACAAACACAAATTCCCTTCCAACAGCTAAAGCTTCCCAGAGAAGACCACCATCAGATTCCAACTCTAGTAACAATTATGAAGGAGGAGATAACTTTCAGAAAGAAAGGAAACCACTAAGCTCTGCTTCCAAGGCCTTCCTCCGGAGACTGCAGCTAGTTTTTTGTCCGTGGCGCGCCTGTCTCTCGTGGGCACTGATTATAGCTGTCGCTGGGGTGTCTTCCTTTTTCATTGTGTTATATGGTTTGTCTTATGGTTATCAGACTTCCTTAGAGTGGCTTTTAGCATCTGTAATGTCATTTATTGAGAATGTGTTCTTCCTTTCCTTTTTAAAAATCACACTTTTCTCAGCTATGAGTACAATTGCTCAAAAATCCTGTGAAAATATCATATGGTTAAGTCAGGAAAAGTATTTTGAGGTTAAGCTGGCTACAGAAATGATGAGCGCTGATGAGATGAGAGAGAAGCACTTGAAACTTGCTGAAATCAGATGTACCAAGTACTATAAGCCTTTAGAAGCTGATGAAATGGCAAACATGATGAAGGGGGCACAAATCAAAGCTAAGCCATTTATTTTCATAAAAGATTTGATCAGTCATTTTGTCTTTTTAACACTGCTCTTTTGTTTTGTATATTCTAATGAGAACGTTGATAGTTTCCACTACAATCGATTCATCTACAACAAATTCTCCCCAGGACTCTACAGTGTAGATAAGCTGGAAGATATCTATAGGTGGGTGAAAAACTCATTCTTACCGTTGATCCACAGTGACATTCAGCCAACCTTTCTTTCAGAGAGCTGGTCTAAAATCCTTGGTTTACCTAGGATGAGGCAAGTGCGGGCTAAAGACAGTGAGAAGAAATGCTTCCATCCTCAAAGCTCTGTAAATAAGTTCGTGCTCAGTAAGAGCCACTGTCTTCATGTCTACGGTAGTGATGTCCCAGAGACAGGGTACTATGCTAGCACTTGGACAAAGGCTGCCAACCAGTCTCTTTCCAAGGATGCCAGCAGTTATGATGGGTTCACTTACCAGCAAAACAGGGCTCAGTGGATGTATTATTCATACGGAGATCTGCGCACATATGGAGCAGCAGGATACACGTTTTACTTTTTCCCCACAGAGAGAAGTCCTAATTCAACAACAAGGCTGAACGCTCTACAAGAGAGCTACTGGCTTGATGATAAGACATGGGCTGTGATTGTTGAATTAACTACATTTAACTCAGATGCAGACCTCTTTTGCACCATCTCAATCATATTTGAAATGTCTTGTTTTGGGATCATAAAGCCAAGTTTGGCAGTACACTCTTTTGCACTTCCCATCCTCCAACAGCAAA
>VWYK01126579.1:0-10123 GCA_013399775.1 Semnornis frantzii | reverse complement strand
TTCCCATCCTCCAACAGCAAACTAAAGCTCAAATGATTTTGTTTGCAATTGTTCTTGCTTTTCTACTCATTTACATTGCAGGTGAGCTTTATACCATATACCAAGAGAAAAAATATTACATTAAAAACATCTCCAACATAATCAACCTTGGCTTAAAATCAGTATTCCTCCTTTTTGTCCTTTTAAAGGCCATCAAGTTTAAGATGGGAGCAGATATAGTGCATTTTTACTCACTTCACCCAAATGACTTCATTCATTTTCATGCAGTTTCTCATTTAGATCAGATTTTAAGGATTTCTATGGGCTTCTTAGGATTTATTACCATTTTGAAGACTCTAAAATACCTTCAGTTGGTTTATGATGTGTGCCTGGTACAAAGATCCATCTTGGTAGCCCTTCCTGGAATCTCCTCTACGGCCCTCATGATGCTGGTGTACTTCTCTGCTTTTACGATGTTTGGCTACCTTGTGTTTGGGCAGCATGAATGGAAGTACAATAGCATGATTCATTCTGCTCAGACCATACTTTCTTACTGTGTCTCATCTTTCAGAGATACCTCATTTTCATCCAACAGGTTGATGGGTGCTCTTTTCCTAGCCTCTTTCGTGTTAGTGATGATCTGTGTCTTGATTCATCTCTTCCAAGTTGTCATTATGTCTGCCTATGGAGATATGAAAAAACAGGTACATAGAGAACCATCTGATGAAGCACAAGTGTCCACTTTTTTATTGCAAAGGCTCAGAAAAATGTTTTCTCTTCTGAAATGTAAAACATCCAAAACCAGCAAGCCTGATCTTTATCACAACATATTCCATGGGCAGCCTGAGAGAAGACATCAGCAACATTCAAGGTTCAAGAACAGATAAAGACATGGGGAAAATTTTGATTATTTTGTCATATGAGCAAAGAAAGATCTTATATGCAAAACCATCTTTACTCTGAGATATTTGCATTTCAAATAAATGTTTATAAATAATTGACTTCTAAGATTTTTTTTTAACATCCAACTCTTTACTAATGATTGTAAAATATTCTCCAGACTGTTTTGCATCAGGTACTGGGCTGTCAGGGTGCAGGGAATTGACTCTGCCTGGCAGGTAACCCCCCACCCAGCTACTCACTCACTCCCCTCCCAGCAGCAAAGGAAGAGAATTGAAATGCAGCTTTCCAACCACACATCCCCAAGTCTGTAGCTTACCATGAGGTTGTTGTGACCCAAATGCAGGACTTGGCACTTGGCCTTGTTGAACTTCATACAGTTAACCTTGGCCCATTGGTCTAACCTGTCCAGATCCTGCTCTAAAGCTTCCCTGCCCTCCAGCAGATGGACCCACACGCCCAGCTTGGTGTCACCTGCAGACTTACTGAGGGTGCACTCAATCCCCTCACCCAGACCATTAATAAAGATATTAGAGAACAGCCCCCAGTGTTAAATCTTGGAGAACACTGGGGGTTGAGTGCTCTCTTAGCAAGTTTGCAGATGACACCAAACCAATCTGCCTGAGGGCAGGAAGGCTCTGCAGAGGGATCTGGACAGACTGGATCAATGGGCTAGTGGCAGTTATATGTGGTGTAACAAGGCCGAGTGCTGGGTCCTGCATTTAGATTACAATGACTCCAAGCAATGCTATGGACTTGGCCAGAGTGGCTGGAAAGTTGCCGGGCAGAAAAGGACCTGGAGGTGCTGGTGGACATGAGCCAACAGTATCTTGGCCAGTCTCAACATCAGAGTGGCCAGCAAGAGCAGGGCAGTGATTGTCCTTGTTGCTGTACTTGGCAGGGTTGAGGATACAGCTTGAGTACTGGGTTGAGTTTTGTGCAGAATAGGATGAGACACTGAGGTGGTGGAGCATGTTCAGAGGAGGGCAGCAAAGCTCACGAAGGGTCTGGAGATGCAATATTCTGAGGAGTGACTGAGGGAAGTGGGGATATTTAGTATGGAGAAATGAAGACTGAGGAGATTCCCTATCCCTCTCTATGGCTACTCAGAGGAGTTTGCAGTTAGGTGTGGATAGGTCTCTCCTCCTAAATAACTACTGATATGGCAAGAGGAAATCAAGTTGTGCCTGGGGGGGTTATAATATCATTATAATGCAAAACCCCACACCTCTAGCTCCAGAAGTCTCCTACCCCTGTACACCACATATCCTCTGGCGCATGCACGGCGTACTTACAGGCAGCTGTATCTTTGACGTGAAGCAACAAAGAAACCAGGCAGTGGCTAGTTGGCAGGTGCCGGCTTGAGGCACAGCGAATATATTTTTCTGTGTAAACGTCTGCTGTGAATTTCTACCGGCGTGCTAGCTTTGTGGAACTACCACTTAGCAACCCATTCTATGCAGACCTGCAATAATCCAGAAGCCTCCCCTCCGTGTGTTGATCTTCTTTTGCACACCCGGTAGAGAACTGGTGACCCGCACCGCGGGGTCAGTGACCGCTGGCCCCCAAGGCAGACCTCGGCTCCACCATCCGGGCCCCTCACCTCACCAGGAAAGAGCCGACGAACCGAGGGGGGCGGCAGGTGGCAGCTCCCTACGGCTCCCGGCATCCTGTGGCGCTGGCCCTTTAAAGAGGAGCGGAGGTGGGACCTTAAGCCATCGCGTCAGCGCAGGGAGCCGCGAAGTGTCGGGTGCGCAGCCGTCGGTCGCCATGCGTGGGTGATGGCTGCCACCGCCGCTTTGGTGGTCGGAAATCAGGGCCTGTGCGCTGCGGCCTACCTGCCTCCGGGGAAAGGGGCTGGGGGCCAGGCCCTTTGAGCAGCGAGGCCTCAGTGTACGGGCTGCGCGGGAAACTCGAGCTGCCCGGGAACGGCTGCAGCTAAAATAACGAAAGGAATTAATCTTTGATGTCTGTTCAGCAGAATACGTTTCTGGGGCCTGAAAAAAATGTTTCTTTTCTCCTTACCAGCCGGGATTCCTCTGAAGATGGGTGGAGGTAGTCCTCTTTAAGCCAGGGCCCAGGCTGGTCTTTCTGCTGCTGCGGAGGCAGAGCGCAGTACTGCTCCGTCACGGAAGACAGCGACTACACGAAGCCTTTCTGGAAAGGTGGGAGAGCAGAGTTCAAACTGCTGCTTTGCTCGGAGTGGGAAAAGTTTAAAATCTACTGCAATATTACCAATATTCTACCATGGAGGGGCAACTAGAATTATCCCAGGGCAAAGACACCATATGCTGATTAATTTCTTTTGATTGGTATTGCTTAGAAGTTGTATTGATACAAACCTCTTCCTGTCAGCATAACTAATGGTGACATAAAACTATGAGTTCTCTTTGGCTATACCCTTGAAATTGTATCTTTGATGTAAACAAAACTTAAAACCTTCATGCTTCTGGACTCTGTGCAAAAAAGTGTTTTTTCTCATGCCTTTGTTTCCCATGTAAAGGGAGAAGTTTGCTAGGCTAAGTAACTATTATAACTAGAGCATTATTTTATATGTTGTCACACATTATGCCCTGCCTCAAAGTGAGTCAAGATGTATAGCTATGATCTCTGCAGATATAAGGTTACACCAAGAACAGTGGAGGATCCTCTCAAAGTTAACTGTGCACAGACATAGTAATCTAGGGTTGCCTAAAGGTGCTCAGACCAAAGAAGTTTTTTTATTTAATGATAATGGTAGGAGAAGATTTCTGTTCTGCTGTTAAACTGGCTTGTAATGGGGACCTACTACCCAGGCTTCTTGAGATGCTAAACTTTCTAGTCTGTGCATTACCTTTGCACTGGCCTGTTTGCTAAAGCGGTGCTCTTACTGGCCAAAAAATCAATACACCAGAAAACCCATGTAAACAGCCTCAAAAATCCTAATTGATAAGCAGAAACCTGAGATTTGGATTAAGAAGGAAAATAGTTACCTAAGTGATTGCAGTGGTTTTAGGTTCTTTGGAATTCTTTGGGTTTCTTTGCTCTAGGTCGGGATACATCAAGAGAGAGTCAGTGTTGTGTTCTGTTCTTTTCCTTTGCCTGATAAAAGCATTTTTTACCTGCTCTTTGTTTTCTCTTTGCTAGCCAGGTAAAATGAACCATAGTGAAATTCCATGATTCACACATCATCACCCATGATTACACTATTCAAGTGAGAAACCTGCCTTCCTCCTGTTTTACTTGTGATGAACAGAGCAGCACTTGTCCAAAAATAACTTCTGAAAGGAAAAAGCATAAACACATGCTCTGGGGAATCGGCTGCGCAATCTACAAAGCCCACACAAAAGTTGCCGGACTCTGTGTAGTAAAATACATCTCCAGCTGCATAAGGACACATAAACATAAGGAGAAACTTTTACTGTGAAGGTGATGGAGCCCTGGAACAGGCTGCCCAGAGAGGTTGTGGAGTCTCCTTCTCTGGAGGTATTCCAAACCCACCTGGATGCGCTCCTGAGGGACCTACTCTAGGTGATCTTGCTCTGGCAGAAGGGTTGGACTGGATGATCATTTGATGTCCCTTCCAAATCCTAATGCTCTGTGATCATTTCTCTCTGTCCTACAGAAAGTTATGGAAGCATTATTGTTTTATACGGGCCTTGATATCTATTTGATGAGAGCATCAAATAATAAAGTTCAGGTTTAGTAACAATATTATTTGGGCAAAGCAATGCAAGCTCTGATTAGGAAGCAAAATCTTTCTGAAAGGAGCAAAGAGGCTAACCTGAAAATTTGGAGAATTCACATTATTTTATCCTGCTATGTGGCTAGAAAGCAGGAATTTACCACATGTGCACGTAAGGAAGCCTAGAAGCCGCTAATCCATAACTGAAGGACTAATTTCCACTGTAAGCTGTAATCAGAGGGGCAAAACCCAAATGACCTCAGTGGAAAGGTGCGAAACAAGGCACCTGTGTGTCAGTTCTTGTGATAATAGCTCCCAGCAAGTCCCATAGAAAAGAAAACTTTGAGGATTTTCTAGTTCTTTGCTTTATCAGGCATGCTGGAAATAACCTTTCATTGGTGTTTTCTTGTGCTCACTGTTCACAGTAGCTGTCATAACAAAATTCGAGTAACATGTCTTAGAGAGGAAAATAGTATGCCTGTATGGAGGTGTGTGGAGCTATGAGCATGAGAAGGTTGTAAATACAGTGTAGACAGGTCTTTCCCTCCACAGCTACCTGAAAGGACAACAGAACTAAGAGCTAATCTCTTCTCACAGGTAATTAGTGACAGAACAAGAGGGAACAGCTGCACCCTGGGGAGGTTTAGGCTGGACATTAGGACAAATGTTTTCACTGCGAGAGTGGTCAAGCATTGGAAGAAGCTGAACGAAGAGGTGGTGGAGTCAGCATCCCTGAAAGTGCTTAAAGGTCATTTAGATGTGACACGTAATGCTGTGGTTTAGTGGTGACCTTGGTAGAGTAGGATTAATGGTTGGACCTGATTATCTCAAGGGTCTTTTTAAACTTGATTATAGGATTCTTTATTCTTGGGCTTTTGGCAAGCTGGCTCTCTTTACCCCATACTCCCTACACCTCTTGTAGTTTTGTGTTTGCTTTCACCTTGAAGATTTTGCTTTATTTTGTTATGGAGTCCTCTCCTTGAGTTCAGGCCTAACAAACTGAGAGGCTCAGTCACATTTTGTGAGGAAGAATTCTCTTCCCCCAGTGTATTAACACTCAGTGCCTTGGTGGTCACAGGGGGAAGCAGGCATGGGCTGTCACAGCAAGGGCACTGTAACACACAACCCCACGTAGTGCGGGCTGAGTATTTCCTTACAGTACTAACCTTTCTCTAGGGAGATAAATCACTGAAGCTGTGTTTATTTCTTTCAGGATTTTGTCAATTTGCAGTGTTGTATTACCTGCAACACTCTGTTAGCCTCTCCTCCTGTATTTCCACCGAATCTTCATGTTCCTGTTTTTAGCCTCTGTTGGAAAGTGTTTCGCTAAGTTTAGATTGTGCTTGACCAAGCTGATACCTTTAAGTGGTACATGTGTGGCCCTCCGTAACTTCTTAAAGGACAACTTAAAGGAATCATCATCACTTACATATTCATAGAACCTTCCTAACTTATTCTTCCCTGTTATGGATATTCCTTTAACAAAGCTATAATAAGGAAGTACCGTTTGAAAGGAAGACAAACTCAGTTCAGGGTGTGGGGGAGTAACCTATGGCTACAGTAAGCTTATTTATTGTGCCTGTACCAGTAGGGAGATTTAACTAAATCAGCCCTTAGATCTGGTTTTCTCATTTTGGCAAGGAATAACTAATCCAGAACTGATGTTTGCTTCCAGTGTTTGAATAACCTATGTCATGTCCTTTTCAGTAAGACCCTATAACTGCTGGGAGAGGAGCAACAAGCCTCCATTGCCTTCCTTTAATTTGTTTTACATACAGAATGTTAGAATGGCATCATGCATGATGATAATGTTATAATGTTTGTACTCTGCTTAGGAAAGCCTCTTGGAAGAGGACAAAAGAGAGCTGTGAGGGAGATTGAGCAGAAAACCAGATATGAACATAGATTAATTCTGGGGGACAAGGAAAGACAGAACTAATGGCACTGTAGTTCTTCCTTTTCTGTCAGGATTGTTCATTCTCTTACACAGTAAGGAGCGCCATCATTTGCTGTGCCTTTGCAGCCAGGCAGAGAATTCTAGAGTGGCTCAGGATGGAAGGGACTTCAGACATTATCTACTCCAACCTCTCTGCCATGAACAGGGACACCTCTCAACTAGACTCGGCTGTTAAAGGCTTCATCCAACCTGGCCTTCAGCACCCCCAGGAAGGAGGCCTGTATGCATGCCACGCATGCATGGGCAGCTTGCTTTTATTTTGTTCCATCGCTCTTACTACGTGATGCACTTAGCTGGGCTTTTGTTGAGTTACTCCACCAGCTGAGGTGCTGAAAGCAGAATTCCCTGCAGCTAGTGACAGTGCACGGGTGCTGCGTGTCCGCTAGAGGACAGTGTTTTATACCGGTTACAGCCTTGTCGCAGCATTCCCGTGTGAATCTGTTAAATCATGACCTCGTTTGGGATTCTTCCTTACCAAATGCTGCCTGATTCAGAGTTGGCTAGCTGCCGTATTCAAGTAAGGAGTACTTGAGGTAGATTTTTGTGAAATGTTGGCTTCTCAGCTTTGTTAAATCATCTATCATATTAATAGACGCCTTCTTGAGATTCATCTTGTGTTCATAAAACCTTTTTGCCCAAGGAAAGGTTTTGATTTGGTTCTCTGTATTCCTTCTGTCTTTCTTCTGATGTTTTTGCGTTCCTTCTGTCTTTCTACAGCAGCTCAGTTTCACATGTGTGACCACCTAGGCCATTTATCCTACTGCAGTGGGCAATTCCTTAAAAAACAGTGTGGAGTCTGCCATGTGCCCCATGCCTAAAGGGAAGCCTGTGTGCTGCAGTGATCTCAGTTCTCTCAGAGCAAAATGAGCCTAGCAATACTTATACAGTTCTATCCTTGGTCCAGTCTGAAGGGAGAGGTTGCTACAAGCAGTCAGGATTTAATTCAATCACGTGGTCTTTGAGAGGAGCAATAAGGGTTGGTGAAATTGCATTCCTGACCTAGGAACACAAGGTAAGTCAACTCAAAGAAAGAGCAGAGAGGCAGCCAGAAGCTGACCTAAATGTACCTTCGGGGAAATAGCATGAAGGAACTGGAGGCAGAGAGATGTTCACCTGGGGATTAACTAGCAAGCAAGAAGGTTCTGCTGTTCTCTTACCTGAATTAAGCAACAAAATTTTTTATGAAGTGGGTGAGTGTATTCCTGGTGCTGAAATGTGTTTAAATGTATATTGCACCAAATGCTGCAAAATAGCTTGGCATGTGCCAGGCTCTGAATTCAGTGGGTTCTACCCTTCTGTTAGAGAGCGCTCCTTCCTATAGAGGACCAGGCTGTCACTATTTTCATAGTCATTGTCATCAACAGTGGATACTTCAAGGAAATCTTGGCACTTAGAAGAAACAAGGGCTTAGTTGGAGATAATTAAAGGTGTGTTGGTGTTGATTTTATCCAACAGCCTTTCAAATCAAAGTCTAAGTCTGTAGGCACTTAGTTTCCTGTATAGTTTCTCTAGTTTATCAGTGACTCAGAAATACTCCTGTGGAGTATAAAGAGGGGCTTAACCAATGCATTGTAAAGACTTGTGCAAATGAGGTTTGAAGCAAAGAAAATTAGATTACTTCTCTATGCCACTGCTTTGTCACTAACCCTGGCAATTTTGGAGGTGATCTGTGATTTCTGGCATACCTTCCAGGCCCGTTAGCAGAATGGTCTGAGAACTGCCCTGAGGTTTTTAGGAGCCCCTAGGGAACTGCACTGAGAGCCATGGTGGAGGTTGGAAGGGACCTCTGAAGACCAGCTGGCCATTCTCCCACATCCATATAATTTGTGAGTCATAGGCTACAAGGAGAAGCACTCTCTTAGCACCATCTAACACACACCTTTCTTTTCCTGGAATTATTTCCTTAGTATGGCATCCAAATCTCTGTGCCTTACATTTTGCCATGACACATGAGCCAACCTCACACATCTTGCAGCATTATGGGCTTGACTTGGCAGGATTCTGCTGAGCATGCTGGTTCAGTGTTTGCTTCATAATCCAGCACGTGTGGATAGCTGTGTTTTTGTCAGAAGAACAATGACAAGAGAGGTAGTTGAGGCCACATCTCTGGAGATATTCAAGGTCAGGCTTACCAAGGCTCTGGGCAACCTGATCTAGTTGAGGATGCCCCTGCTGACTGCAGAGGGGGTGGAACATAAACTAAAAAGGTTATTACATTGCCTTCAAATTTCTTCATAAGGAAAATTACTTTGTTCTACAGCAAACTTTACTTCTGAATGGGATGATGCACTCTGCACCGTAACTTTACCAAGTGCTGCTGTGTAGACAAGCTCTCAGGAGAAACAATGTTCTCAGTGAAAGAAAACTTGGTACAGCTGATAGCAGTGACTTGTAAGCTGGGAGTAAAATGGAAAGCATCCTAAATTCAACTGTGCCGTGCTGGCAGGATCATATGCTTTTCAACTGCCATAGCCAACACAGTTTGTACATAGATATCATTCCTTCCCACTGGTAGTCACTGAGCAGAATCTGTTCTACATGCCAATGGTCTGTAAGAGAGCAGGTGTTTCTTTACCTAACATATGTCAGCTCTGAATCCAGGGCTGTTCTTTTGACTTAGAATGAGGACACATTCATTCCTAAGTCTGTGATCCTGCCATAAATACTCTCTTTTTTTGCTGTTGTAGTTGCTTTTAGTGCTTTGCATTATTTTAAAGAAATGATCACCATGATGGTCATGTTTGAGTCAAATGACTTTCCATACTCCGCCTCTGGGGTTAAATGTTCCCCACTTTTAAGAAAAGATTGGTCACAAAATATTGCATTCAGTGTTCTGGATAGTTTCATTCAGGTGGGTGGATGTTTTTAGTATTGCTTCTGACTACCTACAGAAAAGGTAGATTTAGGTATGTGGGGGTACCTGGTTATCTGGTAATCTTAAAATGCAAATTTCAAAAAGCAGGCTTAGTTGAATTTGTGTGTAGTCTGAAGAATCCCAGTTTTAATATTCATGGAGAAATAAGCAACCTATGCCTTCTATCTAACTGGAAAATCTGAAAGTAATACAGTTAATTAAATTCTCAGGCATCCCTGGGAGGTAGGGAAAATCCACAATATGTAAGGGTTATATCACTTCTACAAAAATGTAGTTGCCTAAAGTATTCTCAGATTTGATTATTTATCAAACCAGCATCCAGCCCTCTGTGTGTTATATTTGAAGATTTCCCTCTACTATTGAAATACCAGGAATGGCAGCGAAAAGGCTGGTGGAGAAGGAATGATGGTTTAAGGCACATGATCCCCAAAATTCAGTGTCAGGATTTAACAGACAAGGGCTTTCTAAACTCGGTGGCTGTTACAAAGCCTCTAACTTCTGAGGATCTTGGGGCTCCCCAGTCTTTTGGAACATTAGGTGACAAATTGTCACAACTCTGTTTCACCTTGCCCCTATTTCACCTTGCAGCATATGTTTCTGAGGATCCAGTTTCACCACATAGGCCGAGCAGAAATAGCAGCTAACTGTCACTAAAGAGGGAAATACAGGTCTTTCATCTCAGCCCTCCCTTTCTCCTGGCTCTGCAGTTCTGCCTCTAACTTCTCTAACCTTGCACTACTATTAGCAG
>VWYK01126576.1:0-11238 GCA_013399775.1 Semnornis frantzii | reverse complement strand
AAAAAAAAAAAAAAAGACTAGCTGAGTCTTCAGAAATGCTTGCTCCAACAACAAAGGGTTGAAAAATGCTTTCAAAGGAGTCACGAATCCACCAGGCTAAAGCAGGGTGCCTCAGATCTGGCAGGCAAGTCTGGAGGAACAGGTTCAGCAGGAAGCATTCAACTCTGCTCTTCCTCCCCATGCCACCTCTTTGAAAACCAGGAATGAGCTGATTTACCTATCCAAACCTCAAGCACTACTATAAAGTTCCTCTACAGCACACATATACACATGTGCACGCATCCCCCTTACCTTATTTAGCCATTTCAGCCCTGGTATCCTGTTAGAGTTGATTTGCTCTTCCAACCAAGGGCGCATCCGCATCCTTTCGACAGGCATTGTCACCCACCTGGGAAGAAGCTGCAGGGAACAAGGGACAAGATTACTGATTTTCCAGGCAGAACTCCCAGGGAGCTCCCCTATCTCAGCACAGTACAGACTTACTAAAGCTTTGCAAGCATTGAACAATTATAAATATAACAGTGACTTTGGATCTCTGCAGAAACACCTTCTGAGAGTAATTGAGATGATAAAGCCTCTTCTACGGTAGAGAACTGTGGTACACCTGGATTAGGAGATATTTCACCTGAAGAAGATACATCCTATTAGCAAAAGCTTGTCTGCTGACACAGGAGGCCACAAAGGAAAATAAGTTACGCTCCTGAAGAGACCTTTTTTTTGCCCACACATCTGCAAAAGACCTTTTTTTTTTCCCAAGGAAAAAGATGCAACCAGAAAAATTCACATTCAAACATTCAAGAGGCATCACTGTACTAGCTAAAATGCTAATGACATCACTTTCGAATTGCTGCTTCTATCCCATAAACTTGACTACAGTTTAAAAAAAAAAAAAAATTACATGACAGCAATTTATCAGACAACTTTGGTTCTGGTTGAGTAGTTTGACCCTCTCCCTCCAACTTTCTCTGATCAGCTCAGTCACTTGCTATTTTACATATCGATACTGCCTAGCTAGGAAGTGAGAGCCTTAAAAAGCCTCCTCAACTGCACCACCACATTATTCATTTAAAAGTCAAACTGACTTCTTTTTTTTTCCCCCTCTCTCTGTCTCACACACACACACGTGACCCTGATGCCACTTCCTTGTATAGAGCTGTAAATTATTGACATAAGAGTCCAAAGTTTTGAACTCNGAGAGTAATTGAGATGATAAAGCCTCTTCTACGGTAGAGAACTGTGGTACACCTGGATTAGGAGATATTTCACCTGAAGAAGATACATCCTATTAGCAAAAGCTTGTCTGCTGACACAGGAGGCCACAAAGGAAAATAAGTTACGCTCCTGAAGAGACCTTTTTTTTGCCCACACATCTGCAAAAGACCTTTTTTTTTTCCCAAGGAAAAAGATGCAACCAGAAAAATTCACATTCAAACATTCAAGAGGCATCACTGTACTAGCTAAAATGCTAATGACCTCACTTTCGAATTGCTTCTTCTATCCCATAAACTTGACTACAGTTTAAAAAAAAAAAAAAATTACATGACAGCAATTTATCAGACAACTTTGGTTCTGGTTGAGTAGTTTGACCCTCTCCCTCCAACTTTCTCTGATCAGCTCAGTCACTTGCTATTTTACATATCGATACTGCCTAGCTAGGAAGTGAGAGCCTTAAAAAGCCTCCTCAACTGCACCACCACATTATTCATTTAAAAGTCAAACTGACTNAAGGCAGATAATTTTAAAAACATTAACCTGTCTCAGGCACTGCTCTGAAAATGCCAACTAGCACTAGATGAAGATGAAAGCACCACATTAAATTCCTGTTAAGCAGCCTGCAACCCATTATTTCCATGCTCAAGTACTTGCATTTAGACTTCTTCTCCTCTCCCCCTCTGTACGGGTTCAACTCCTTCTTCTCTTCTTTGTTCTTCACATCTGTGTTCTCTGCATCGTTCCTAACTTCTCTGCTATTCTTGTCACCTTGTCACCTTTGATCTTAAGAAATAAAATAAAAACGAGAAAACAATGAATGGGTCACGAATCTGAAAGCACGCAGCAATGACACAAATGTAAATGGGTTTGTTCTTGCTTCCTATGGGAGTACAGGCATCAGACAGACTCACAATTAGGCAGTACCAAGCCCACACCCAGCACAAGAGGAAGAAATACGTTCAAAGTTTCCTCTCATTGCTCTGAGGATATGTATTTCCTGAAACTAATAAGGAATTAAAACCTGAGTGCAACAATAAGGTTCTTTGATGTGTTCAGAGAATTTACCAGCAGCCATGCTCACACTAATCTCTTAGCAAACACCCTGGCATTTTTCTAATACTGTGTGGAGTTGGTCACTCGAGCTTCAGCTGTAGCCTCTTCGGCCGACTACAAATAGCTCAGAATATGGTTGCAACTGCTCTTCTCCCTTTCACGTTCACAGCAAACACAAAGAAACAGGCAACCTGAGAATCCAACAGCAGTTGAGCCCTTCCTTGTATAAATCTCTCTATGCAAGAGAGCAGCTCTTTTCTGGGAAAGGCTGATGCAAGTGTAGTTTTTTCAGCCCTGGTAATGGTGGGGAGCAGTCGGCCACGCTGCTGCAGCCCCCTCCACCTAGCACCAATTACCCCTGTGAGGTCACAGGGTGTGTGTACAAGAGATCTTCCCCTAATATATGATGCGTTGAAGCTGAAAAATGCACACATGGTGATGTACTGAAAACATGAGAGCAGATTTTCATTTGTCTGTCAAGGAAGAAATGAGTAGATGCAATGATCATCTAAAATGCATTTCCTTGTAAGATATCTTTAAGTATGCATGCACTTCAAGACAATTCCTGGAAACTCTGCATCATCTTCAGAATTCTACATATGAGTGCTGCCATTTAGTAGTGAGACTCATCTTCTGGGTAATGAGCCCCTAAGACAAATTTCAAGCCCATCTGAATGAACAAATTAGACAGAAGGCAGAAAAGTCATCTTGAAGGCAGCAGCACTGAATCCCACATGGGACAAGCAAACAGAAGCTGTTTTTGTGCAGAAGCAATGTATTTTAGGAGACAAGAAACCTGTCAACACTGCTACTACAAAGAAGCAGGGCCTGGGCAAAACAGCACAGTCAAGCCAGTCTGATCTTCCCTCCCACGTCCCCGGGGACTTCTCCAGCTGCCCCTCCACAGATGTTGCGGTGCCCATCTACTTTTCAGCACCCTGGGACTCCTCCAGGATCAGCACCTTGCAGCTGCCAGCACACACCTTCAACTCCATCATCCACATCAAGGCAAATGAATCCAAGGTAATCGTAAAAGAGCTTTGGCTTGCAAGAAGGGAGGAGCACCTCCCAAGACCTGTTTATCTGAAAGTAAATCCAAACTCAGCTAAAAATAACCTGCAATGATGTCCATGTGGAGTGAATGATGGGCATCTTCTGGAGACATATCCTTCACAGAGGGGAAGCACAGTATGCTTCTGCTCATCAAAACACAACCTTGCTCTTCTAAGAGCACATGATGTCAAAAATAAAGCCAATGTCTTCAAAAGACAACCTGTCTGTCTCAAGACAGCACTAATCGAAATTATGCTAAAATGTAGCGGGGTTTTTGGTAATTGCGTCAACATCACTCTTGTGTTGAAAACACCAAGTCAACTCTACTGAGCAATTACCTGTCAGAAATGAAGGTGTCACATCTCCCCTCCACAGATGTCAAATATATGATTTATACAGGAAGAAACACCACCTTCCGCAGTATTTATAAAGAAACATTATCTTCTCCAGTGCCTTAAAAGCAACCTCTGTCTCTCCCTAATTGGGGCTAATGCTTGTACTTTGGAGTTTTAATTGAATGGCTCCAGGTGGGAGAACCTGGAGTCCATCCATCAGTGAGTAGCAGGACAATCATCTTCTGCCAGATGATTGTCTGCTAACAGTCATTCCAGTTTGTAAAGACATTAAAAACTCCCCAAAATGGGCGGCAAAGACATGTAAAGTTTCAGGGGCCACCACCTAACATCAGCTTCACCCTCCATCAGAATACATAAATCATAAAACAAACCTACAAAGCCAGAAATTGAGGTAAGCCATACAAAACAGCAGGCATGCCAAGTTCCTTCACTCCAACCTCTCTCCAGTGTTTACACAGCAGAAAGGCAAAAAATGAAACTGTCAATTCTTTCAAAGAGCACAAAGCATCAACATATAGAATCTGAAGCAGGCTGTAAATCTGTGAGCACATATTCACCTATCTCACGTTCTTGGTTAATGTTAACACTGCACTTTCTCTGCACATTTACTTGTAGAAGCAGCTATGTGCAGTTGTCTGTATTTTTTGTATCAGGACAAGCGGACTTCTACTAGCATTTTCACAGCTGCCAAGGCATCCAGATACCACCAAATTCACCACCATCACAAACTCTTGAGCTGGCCTAAAATCTCTTAAAAACCCTGTTTACCTTTGCCAGTCTGAACCTTCACACTTGAGTTAACCAGGAGAAAAATGGCTTAATGCCTGTTTCAGGTCACTTGGCACTATCTTCCTCCATCTTGGGAGACTCAGTGGATGGAAGCAGCACGGAAGAGGAGCAGGGCTTGCTTGGGCTGCAGGGGAATGTTGCAATTCCACCAGTGGCAAAGGAGCACCTGCCACTCCACCACTCTCACCCTTTAGTCCCATATAAATTTTGTTGCATTCCAACACTACTCTGCACAGGTAACTTTGTGATGATCAACTATGGAACTCAGTAGGCTTACAAGCAATGACTCTTTCTTGTAAGTTTTTTTTTTTTTTTTTTTTTTTTTTTTTTTTTTTTGTCTGTTTGAACTCAAATCATGAGTCTCATCCTGCTCAAAGACACTTGGGACAGGATAACCAAAAGGAGAGGTGCTCCATCATGAGAGTGGGAAGGAGGAGCTGCGGAGTACAGAGAGGAATCCCTTAATCCAAAACCACTAAGGAAGGTCCTGTGCTTTTATACCATAGCTTCAAACTTGGGACAGTACTGATACCCTGCATCTCTTTGTGGTAAGCTCAGGAAAACAACACTCCCAGCGACTCGTGTTGGAGTCAAACTTTCTAGTATTATGTTCTTAATAATTCCTGTTCATTTTTTCTTGTGGTTTATTGCTGCCACATGGTGGGGGAAGGGAAGAATAATGACCAAGAAACACGGTCAACTGCTAATGTGGCATTTTCCTGACCTACAAGAAAAGAGGAGATCATTTAGACATTGAAATAGGACTACCTGCTGGGAATTCATTTTACCAACAGTTGCCATTCTTAACAAGACATTCAATCTTTGAGAACCGCATTTTTTAACCATGTCTCCTACAAATGTATTAAGGTTGGTAGCACTGTATCATTTCCTTTTTCTCACTCCACTTTTACCATCTGCTGCCTTCCAAAAGGAGTCTGTAGGCAGGGATCATTCTGTTTTTGATGGGTAGGATCAACAACAATAAGACATCAATAAAATTACTCCCAGACAAGTGATGAGCTTGTGAGACACTAACTCCAACTCAACAGCACTTCTCTGGAATGTGAGGCCACTGGAAGCGTGGTCCACAGATGTGCTGGTGCCAGTTGATGAAGGAACTATTTTGATGGGTTTTGAAGCCTTATTTACTGTACTATTCACTCTAGTCCTACGGTTCAGGTTGGGTTTTGGTTTTTTTTTTTTGGTTTTTTTTTTGTAACTTGATACTGAAAAAATATGGGGGGGGCTACCCCTCAGAAGCTATAAACTGTCCTATTCCTGAAGATATGTCTTGGAGGAAGAATCCTGTAGAGGGGAGCTGGTATACGATCTGCTGAAGCCAAGGTGTTGTGGAAGGCCAAAACAGGCCAAATTAGGCCTAATATGTCCTGACTTGTTCAGACATCTTTTCTGCTCTCCCTCCTCCTGCTGATGGGGGAAGCACTGTGGGAAAGGAGGACAAAAGGCCCTGGTGCCTTCCAGTCTCCTCCATGACCCTTCTAAACTTGTTGACAGGGTACCTGCATGTGTTTATACACTTGTTTGTGTTCTGCCATAAAAAGGTAAAAACAAGCCTTGACTTCACCTGATATAGTTAAGCCTGGTAAACCACCAATCTGATTGGCTGATCTGTGACCAAAGAGCCATTAGACTCAGGCTGTATCGATAAAAAGAGATGAAGAGGTAAAGACAACGTGTTTGCCTCATTGCTGCTGCCACTGCTTTTGCCTTAATGTGCTCTCTGCTTCTGGCACTGCTCTGCCACTGTTCTGCCTCACTGCCATTGCATCCTGCCATGCTCTGCAGCATTATGTCTGTTAGATATAAGCTGGCCTTGCTGCATAATAACAAGCCCTGATGCTTTGGATTTGTCTACCTGGAAACCTGTTGTGCCTTAAGTTTACCAGGAACAGGCCTTATGTGCCTTTGCACGATAGGCTTACTTAGCCAGTGGGACACCATGCTAAGTCTGCACATCAACAAGACATTCTGCCTACACCTGCAAGCCTCCATGCCAAGTCTGGAGCCAACAGGAACCAGGATCAGGTCAGAGTTCATCTTCTCTCCTAGCACCTTCGTTTAGAGCCTGAGAAGATCAGAAGCCTCAGCAGTTAAGAAGACACCGACAGAACTCCCTGCCAAGTGTTTGGGTACTGTCTGGAAACTGTAGTTAGTCCCAGGAATTTGGAGGTTAATATTTGTGAGTAAATACTCAAAGCCTCTGCAGCAAAACTCTGTTAAATTCTAATGGAATCCAAGTCCCTTCTGCTGTAAGCAGAAAGGAGCTTCCCAAGTCCACCTAGTGGGCAAGCAGTATAATTAACTGCAAGAACCTCTTTCCAGTTCTAATGGTTTAATGTTTGTATTATTGCTACCTATTTCTCAAATGTCTTAGACTCTGTTCTCATAAATGTAATGTTTTCATGACCATTCCAGAGAACCTATTATTAAAAATTACTGGGTGGGTGATGAGAGTCCTGAATATTAAAATTAATAAACAATATTAATTTTGAAAAAAATCCTATCTTGGATCATTAATACCCTCCATCACACAGGGCCAGCATAACCCAAGTAGGAAAACACAGACCAGGAAGAAGCCAGTCAAGAACACTGCTCCTACTAACACACATTACACCTGAAAAGGGGCATCCTACAAGGAAATTGGAGTGAACAATGCAAGCCAGTGTCCCAAGACAGACACATGTGAAAGGAGAGTCATAACAGCATATGAGAGGGAAGCACAGGTCTAACAACATTTTTAGGAGCAATAAGACAAAGAGCATTGAGCAGGCAGCTGTCACCGCAGCCTCCTTAAGATACAACAGATCATACTGAATTTCAGTTCTATACTTCTTTGCAAGAAGCATTCTTCTAAGATTCTTTATGGGTGACTCTTAAGAAAGGAACTCACAGCACTCATCGATTTTTCAACAGATATTAGAAAAATAATAGTAATTTTCAAGAGTTAATTTTCTTTAGAGACATTAGAAAAGATGGGATAGCTGTACTCTATATATGCATATAAATACTTTCAATATGTAATGATCAATGAAGAGCTCGTAGCACTCCTTAATCTCTGCTAAAGCATTCCAGTCAGTCTGACTTTTGTTTTTCACCCTGATGGGGATAACACTCCTGCCCTATAGAAAATGTAACCTTTGAGAATGAGAAGTTCTTCATTAGAATTACAGCAGTAGACAGAAAGTGAAAGCAATGGCATGGCAGACATTAAATCTGAGCAGTACGAGTTGTTCTTGTCCCTTGCTCCAACAACATCTGTGTAACTGAAAAGGCACAAAGGCTACTCTATGTCTGTGGGCATTTTTTAAAAGTTTATTTCTGTGGAAAAAAAATATAAAGATGGAAAAAGTAATTCTTCTCTCCTCTTAACAAAATATCCAGGTTAAAAGATACATGCCACTATATGGAAATGTTATTAATGGTTGTGAGAAGGTAAGGTGGGATAAGATACTCGGAGGTGCATTTGTGAAGAGGTTACAGTCTTTCCCCAGAGCTGTGAAAAAACATCTGCTCCCTAGAGGACATGTGCAGAACACTGCATGGTATCCACTTCTCTTTTTTTTCTGTAAATACAGAACTGACAATATTTTTTTGTTTTCAAAAAGTTATCTTGTACTTTGCTGATAAACTTTCAAAGCATTCCCTTCGTTTATTAATGCTGCTGCAGTTCAGAAAAGCATCAATCACTCTGTGTGACCAAACAGATACGCTGAAATGAGACCATACGCTAATTTTAGGATTCAGAGAACTGGGTTCTGTATTTGTCCCTGTGCCAGGACTGTTCCAGGATACAAGGAAACACGATCTTATTTTAAGGAACAGTGCTTGGAGCAAAATTCTCTCTCTTGGTCACAGCTCAGACCCTGCCTTCAAAGAGGATTTTGCATATAGGACCACCTTTTTCAGCAATTTCACTGTGAATGCCCCTATCAAAGGTAAACACATGTCTAACCCTATGTACTCTATGAAAAGCCCTGCCTGGAAGTCAAACTTGTCAGGCACAGAGACTTTTTCTGGGTAGGAAAACCTGTTAACCTACCCTGCTCAGAAATACTTTGGAAATGTGAGATCAACACTGAAACACAGACAACTGAGCTGCACTTATAGAGCTTCTCCAGTTTCAGGCACCTGAAAGCTCCCTGCTTGTAGGCCATGGCGAGACAGACCCTTGCCCAGTACATTTCCCATCTGCCAAGAGAAGGACAATCTCCCCATTAATGCTGCAGGAGTAGAATTAACATGCCTTCTTCCTGCTAACCCCAAACTATGCAAAGAAAAAAAAAAATTTTTTAAAACCAACAGTAGAGCATGTAATTAAAGTAGGATAAGCAAACAAGGAAAAGTGGGCACTTCTGTTCTCAGAGGTACAAGGGTTAAGGATTCAAAATAAAATCCTGAACTTCTTGGCACTGAAAACAGATACAGAGCAAGCAAACATACAGAATCTCGTAAGATATTTTCTGAATTCATGGATAGTCAGACAACAAAACCTACCCTCTCTGGTCTCTTAATTCCATGTAATGGTGTCTCTTTTGTTCCCTAAGAATACCCTGTCAGTGATGTCCTGGTGAGGGATAGGGGAAAGAGCACGACTTTGCTAAAAGAAATGCTTATCACCAAGATCTCTTGCCTTAAAGCACATCCCATGGCCACTGTACCACGGACCAGTTATTGCGTTGGGTGGATCTGTGCTGTAGTAATGGCAACATGTTTCCTGCTCTTTCCTAACACTTTGGTGACAGCAGCAAAGATACTGTGAGCATGCTACATCCTTCCTATCCATCACCAAGAAAAATAATTCACTGTGAGCATGAAAGGTGGTATTTTATTTCCTCAGGTGTCTGCAAGAAGGAGAAAAGTCTGTCAACATATGCCAGAAAGCCAAGAACAAGCAGGTAGGGTGGGAGAGTGCAGATCCTGGACAAACTGGTGTAAGAAATGAGGAAGAACTTGTACAGGCAAACAACGGGCAATACTTCACCTGCTTTTCTAGGTTCCAAAACCAAACATGGCAGGGCTACAACAGGACCAAGGCTGGTAAGGGGAAAGCTCTGTGGGGTGGTGAAACACTTGGGAACACAGGCTGCTGCATTGAAGAGTCAAGCTGGCAGCAGCTATCCAGCTTCCCAAGCCCCTGCTTCATAGAGGCCAGGTTGTGCCCACCCTGGGCTGTAGGAAAGTGCAAAGTAGTGGGAAGCATTCTGCATGGCACCTTGTCATGCTGCTGTACCCAAGAAAGATATGTGAAAGCAGAAGGAAGAAAAGTCCTTGTGTCCTCAAAGGACAGTGGGTGAAAAACACCAATCAACCGAATATTCCTGGAAAAAAAACACCAAAAACCAACCAAACAACAAACCCAAAACAAAAACCCCAAACAACCAAAAACAAAGGCAGCAAATACCTCAAACATACCGAAATCAACATTGAAGGCTGCATGATAAACATGCCCAGGAAAACGTACAATGGAAGCTTATACTGTATATAGAGTGTGTTTCATCAGCCCTATAGCATTTCTGTTCCACCCAAAGGGTGTTAACACGTCCTGGCTGGGATTCAGACATTACACATCAAAACAAACTCCTTCCTTTGGTTTCTATGCAAAGTTTATTCTCCCTCAGCAGCAAAGACACAGCTATTATTTTTCAATGATCACAGGCATCATTAAGGGCAGTCCTCGGATTTGCAAACCAGAAATGCACTGAACTAAAGCCATCTTACTCTAACTTAACAGAACCAGAAGGTGGGGGTTTTGCTTCTGGACTCATCCTTAATGAAATAACACTTCAACCTCTCAGTGCCTACAATAAAATTTCCCTTGTGCTGGTTCCTGCACTGAACGTTATCATGACACTTTAACACGATGTCTGTGGCTGAGCTCATTCACTTCTCTAGCTTCATAGTGATTTATATCAGCTTGGTCCAGCCTTCTAACGAATATATTGTTAAAGATCATCTCTGCAGTATCCTTGCCACAATGATTGGCGCAAACAATGTCTGACAGTCTGGTGGCAATAAAATATATGATTTCTTTACTTTCACCTTCAAAGGCAGACTTTGTTTTCTTGAGGTTTCTTTTATTGTTTCCCGGGTGTAGTCTGGAGTGAAGACAGAGAGGTCAGATTCTGGTGGCATCAAGATAACAATGTGTCTATGCAAGTGATAGTCAACAGCACAAGACCACAAAAAACTCTCCACCTCTACCAGGAGTCTCAAAAGCCACCATAACTATTACCTTATTTATTTCCTCTATGGTACATCTGATGACCAATCAAGATTTGTCTTCAGTATCTGGGATGTCTATTTTTCTTCAAAAAGCTGCCTAGAAGAAAGGTGGTTGAGTTCCACCAGTAGAGATGGACAAGACAAGTTTGGGAAGGGCTTGTTTACATCAAGAAAATTGCTGGCATGGTTGTTAAGGCATAATTAACTCTCTGCATTGGGGAGCAGTTTTCTCCCAATAAAGCAATATTATTCAGGAATTAAGTGCTCACACACAAATCCACTCCCAAATACTTGCATGTAATAGCTGCTGGTTAGCTGTTTCAGTCAGTATCCACGCAAGACAAATCCTGAAAGCTGCCAGGAAAACTCAGTATCTGACACCTGATTCATGAAGAATTTTCCAGCCTGGTAAAAACTGGAAGGCTAAAAACTGGAAAAACTGGAAGACTTGCACAATTATCAAGAATCGCTTCTTTTATCATACTGATACAACTCAACAGCATTTTCAAGTCTCTCCATGGCCCTGTCAGAC
>VWYK01126573.1:0-18041 GCA_013399775.1 Semnornis frantzii | reverse complement strand
TGATCATTCCTGAGTCCTGGCTACTAAATGTATCTGTTAAAATATTGACAGTCCTCAACACAGGTTTGTGACCCTCTACACCTCTTTCTTTAGTTTACTGGTATATGTTCTTGCCAATTTTTCCCAGACCTTTTAATCATTTTTGTGGTCCATAGAGTACTACATTTCAGTGGTAATTTCAAATCTCTTTGGAAAGGTTTGTGTCCTTATTTGTTTGTTTTTTCTGTCATATGTTCAGGAAAATCTTTGTCCTTTTGAAATGTATAGAAGTACAAGTTGAGGTCATTTAATACCAATATCATAAGAAATTGAAGACAGTTCTTTTTAATTTTTTCTTTATATTCTGTTTATCTTTGTATATGCCTGACAGAAATCCCAAACATTGAGAGAACTGTTTATAAGGAGAAGGATATGCTAATAACAGCTGCTTAACAAACTTCAAATGGCATCTTTGCTTCAAAAATTGGTGTTAAACCTATGCTCTTTGCATTATAATTGTTTTATATGCTAGGTATTTATGCTGTAATCCATGTATGTATTTTCATTTTTATGTGTGACGTGGTGGTACTCAGAATTAACTAATTCTTACTCCTCTGTCATAACAGGCGAGAAACCCTACAAATGTCAAATCTGTAATCAGTGTTTTAGAATTAAGAAGACGCTAACAAAACACATGGTTATTCATTCAGATGCTCGACCTTTTAATTGCCATCACTGCAATGCAACATTCAAAAGAAAAGACAAGCTGAAATATCATATTGATCACGTTCATGGTTCAAAGGCTGCAGAAGAGGCATTGACATCATCCTCAGAGGAAAAGCTAGTGTCCTTACCCGTGCAGTACACCTCTGATGATAAAGTTTACCAAACTGAGGCTAAACAGTATGTGGAACAGTCCAAAGCATATCAATCAGAAGACAAAACTTTGCTGCAGAATGTATCTACAGAAGTGTGTGTGCCTGTGACTCTGGTACCGGTTCAGATGTCTGATCCGCAAGCTGATCTAGTACCGCATACAGCACAGTCGCACGGCATGCTTCCCCCGCAGCCTGAGCAAACCGATTATCAGCGAGCAACAGATCTCTCATTTTTAGAGAAATACACTCTTACTCCACAACCTGCAAATCTTGTCCATCCTGTGAGGCCTGAGCAAATGTTAGATCCTAGAGACCAGTCATACCTTGGAACTTTGCTGGGGCTAGATACAGCTCCTGCTGTCCAGAGTATTTCAAACAATGAACATTCGTGATCAGACCATAACATTCCACCTAATTACTAAACCATTAGCCAACAGAAGGCTGATATGGCAATTAAGATTTATATTTTATATTTTATTTGGACTCACGAGTCTTCTGCATAGTTTTGGATAAACAGGTTTGTTTACGTAATATTTGAACGTTTAGGCACATTTTGATGCGTATCAAAAGAGTGTTTCTTGTGATTTTAAGAGTTTTTACAAATCTGATAGGCAGTCTTTTAAAAACTATGCTCTGAAATGTCTTATAAGGATAGTGGCTGAAAAATGCAATTACATATCTGACTATTTAAAAAATATTGTTTGCCTTTCTGCATCTCACTTTGAGTTAATGTTTTAAGTGTGAAGGAAAGCATTCTGGAAGAATTAATAAGGACTACATCAAATTCATTAAAATTTGTAAGGACAGGCAGGGGTATTTGAAAACTTTTAATTACGTCACACAAAACATTGTTTGAGGAATATTTGGAGGGTTTTAAAGTGTGCCAGACTCTGGAGCTTAGTCAATGAATATAGGGACTAGAGTCTTCTGTAAAGTGATGGAGAAATTTTATGAAGATGTTAAACAGGGTGTTTGATCATCTCCCTGCCTAACCTTGGCCTCTCAATTCTTCCATGATCTCTAGCACTGAATTATGTCAGAAAATTTAGACAGTGGTATTGTCTAATTTACTACAGTTAGTCCTATATAATTTTAATATGCATATTTTCTTGACTTTTTTTTTTTTTTCATCTTGTTTGTCTTCTAAAGTGTGCCCCACACTCCTAACTTAGAAAGAAATGGGGGATATTTGCAAGGTCATTTTAATTTATCGTCGTAAAGGATTGGCATTGTTTATCTTTGTTAGAGCACAAGTTGCACCAGGGTCCCACATTAGCATGCCTGTTTTCAGATTATCTGTGATAGGGAAAGAATTTAAAGGCTATTATTTCCAGAACAGTACTCATCTTCTATTTAGAAAACAAAGAGAAATAATCAATATTTATAAGTCTTTAATGAGTTGCTAGTGAAATGGGTTTGGTTTTCACTTTCAAGTCCTGTTATAAAACAAACTCAAACTCTGTAGAAAATTTTGTGTCTTGAATTGCTTTTAGCCTTTTGTCTGCTAGACATAAGGATTTTTTTCCAAAAGAACCATTCTGAAGTACAAGTCTAGTGTAACTCACTGTGACATCTAGCATAGTTTAATCTCTTCAAACTTTCTATGTTAAGCCTACTTTAACAGTAATTGTTCAGTTTATTCGGTGAATATTATGCCAAAGAAAGTATCTGACATAATTTTATAATCTTCATTATTGCTCACAAGATTACATAATAAGGCAAAATTTTGCCCAGTTTTCTCTATTCTTAAATTATTACCTTAAAGAAACTTTAAAATGGGAAAATGGTTGTATGTGTGGTGTTGTAACTGTTAAATTTATCCAATGACCTGAGCACAAGCAATATATGGTAAAAAACTCTTTTATTATTGCAGTTCTATAAACTCTTGAGCAGCACCAATCATTTTAAATCCTATTCAGATGTTTGGTGTTAGATTCTGTTAATCTCCATGTACTTCAGTGTTGAGCAGTTGCAGGAGAGGGGCCAGAGTTGCCTGAATGTTTGTATTTTGAAGCTTGCATCCTAGTGGATTCTTAACCTAAACACACCAAAGATTTCTGTTGGCTGTTAAATAGTGGCAGTTATAGAATTTTAAGTGTTATCAATATTTAAGTAGGACTTAGCCAAAGAAGCACAATAGAAGTCCTAAACTTTGAAAGTCCAGTTTCTAAAACAGGACTAGATGTGTTTAACTGTTCTATGTTTGTATCTCTAAAGCAAAATTTAGAGCTGTGCTCTGGGAATGTTCAGACTGACATGCTGTAAATATATCTGGTAAGAAGCTGAATACTAGCAATTATACAGCAATAATGAGGCCATTGAATGCCACCTTCTGAAAGGACACTATCAAGTACTACCCTTCCTGCTTTCTGACTCCACCTTCATCTCCGTTTCTGTCATCTTTACACTCCATGGCTTGAAAATAGCTCTTCTATGTGTAGTTTTTCAAGTCAACATGTATGTGTCATATTTATACAACCACACCTGGACACAAAACATGGTTTCCAGCACTTGTAATTGTACTGTTGAAAATAACCCAACATCAATGGCGTCAGTGCAGTACTCAGACTAAAAAGCCTAACTCTTTGTTATTTCTTGTCTTTTCTGTCCTACAATAGAAGAGTATTGTAAGATTTTGGTCAAACAGTGGCTTAAAAGTAGTTGGCAACTAATATTTTCTTTTAAAGTCCAGTCTTTTCAGAAGGCACTCTAGGAAAATACTAAGTTGGAATTTTGAGCATATTTACTTGATAATGTCCTTTTAAAAATTCTTTCATGATTGTGCCTTTAATATATACATATTCTGAATAATGGCTTTTTCTGTAGTTCAGTTGATTATTCAGAAAACAGTAAGGTCAGTATCTTCCACAGGGCTTCGCGCTTTTGGGTGCCCAACTAAAAAGAGACTATGAAAGGACTCGTTTTTCAGAAAAATGAGTGCAATCTCTACTGTTTGGGTGGCCAGAATTACTAGTCATTCCTGGAATAAATGACCTACTAGTTCTTTGGCATTCTTTTGTTTGCATAGAACCCTACTAGTTAGTGTTTTTACCTGCTGGTCAGGCTGGATCATTGCCAGTTGACAGTGAAAGAAAATAGGAAAGCTTAAGTGCTACATACATAGTTTTTATTTTTTTAATATCATAATTGTTATGGCTTTACATCTATTTAAAATTCGTATATGCACAAAGTAAATTTTCATGGACTAGTACTTCATTTGGTAGATGGAAGTAGCTGGTCTCTGCTTGATGGAGGGCAGTTCCTCTTAAAGGACTGGAGCTGAGGGACAGAGATCTGTACTTCACAGCTGTGTGAGTCTAAACTCCTTGGGTGTCTGATACCTCCATTTTAATATGTCTATGTACTCATCTGAGAGTACATGTCCTGTTGAGCTGGAGGGTGCTTTTGTAATAAAGACTGTGTTTTATCTGGCAGTCATTGACTCGGTTGACTGTTCGTTGCCAAAGAAGGAAGAAGCAGATCTCTCAAAAATATCTCTAAAGAATGATCAGTGATGCATTGCAAAAAGTTGGTCTTTTCCATGTACTGGCTTTTGGGGAGGAGCAAAGTCCTTGTTGGTACTGTAAACTGCTCTGTGGTTCTGAGAACTTAACTGCACTTGGCCTGTTTGAACATTGGATTATGTGGGTTTTGCTAAACCAGTTTCTGGTTGTTGACTGGGTTACTGCCCTTAATTCGTAAAGCCGGATAGTTTATTTTGGGTTATTTATTGGTATTTCCTCTTTGAGCACTGACACTTTTCCTACAGAGGTGAGGCTCTTGTGGGGTTTTTTAATGCTAATGTTGTGGTTCAGGCCCAGCTTGCAGTCAAGCCCCATGCAGGTGTTTACACAACTGCTTTCTCTCCCCACCCCTCCCCCCAACAGTGGAGTGAAAAGGAGAATTGGATGAAAATGAAAAAGGCAAAAGCCTGTAGTTTGAGATAAAAGAGTTTGATAGAATAGTACAAAGACACCATCTGCCCAACCCTGGCTCCCATAGAAAAGCTACCCAAGTCCTGGCCAGCAGGCATGATGTCAGTGTGGTGTTGAATACCCACTGGCTGGATCAGGTGGCTGTCTTGGCTGTCTCTCCTCTTATCTTCTTGTGAAGGGAAGAAAATCAAAATCAAAAACTTAACCCTATCCTAGCTAAACCCCAGACATTATCCACTTCCTCTTCTGTACTATCTGCATCCTGCCCTACAGAGTCAGTCATCAATTTACATCATGCAATTTAATTCACTGGCTGTTTTCACCCCAGATTAGGTTGCCTTGCTGTACACAATTGATTTCTCTATCCTTCTCCATCATTGTCTGACTATTCTTTCTAGGGTTCCATGTTGTTCTTCAGGGCCCAGGATGGTGTTCCAAGTGTTGGGATGGGGCACTGGATATGTTTCCAGCCATTTCATGATTGCTTCCTCCATTGTGAGTGCATGGCATTTGCCTTGGCAAGTTTGTGGGAGTGTGATGTAACCAATCTGCCAGGCTTCCCCGTATTTGTATTTCAGCCATTGCTCTCTATATGACAGAGCTTTAATTGGTTGGCTTGCTTGCTTGCAACACAGCTCACATTCATGGATGACCTGCACAATCATGTCCTGGGTTAAGTCCACCCCTTGGTCTTGCTCATCTCTATGCTGCATCTCTTCCTTGATGACCCTCATGTTGCCAGTCTAGATCTACGTAAGCCACATCAGTCTTCGCAGCCTGTTCCACTTGTTGGCTGTTCTGATGTCCTTCAGTGGCCCAGCTCTTAGGTACATGGATATGATATGCTTTCATGATAGAATCATAGAATTGTTTCTGTTGGAAAAGACCTCTGAGATCGAGTCCAAAGAAATCATTCACCACTAAGTTTTCTACCTGAGCAGCAGTATCTTGTCATAATTCAGCATTCTGGGTGGATTTACCTCTGTGCTGCCAGTTGCTTTTCATCCATTGCTGCAGCTACTCCCCACAGTGCATGTGCCACTATCTAAGTTTTTGTAGAGTCATAGAGCACTGTCTGCCTTTCTTGCTCAGCAGTATCTGAGGGCAGTTGAATGGCTTTCACTTCTGCAATCTGACTCGATTCACCTTTTCTGTCAGCAGCTTTGGAAACCCATCGTGTAGGACTCCACACAGCAGGCTTCTACCTTCAGTGTTTTCTCACAATGTGACAGGACCCGTCAGTGAACAGGGCATATTGCTCCTCATTATCTGGCAGTTTGTTATATGGTGAGGCCACCTCAGCACGTTACCTACTCCACTTCTGGTGGTATCCCAAAATCTTTGCTTTCTGGACAGTTTGTGATGACTTACAAGATTTTTGGATGGCAAGGGTGCTCTGTTTGAGGCTGTCACTTTATCAGTGCAGCCTTCTTCATGTGGCATCGGTTGTGTGATGGCTAGAGGAAACCCTTCTTTTGAACATCCATCCCAGCACTGGCAGTCAGAAGGCCGGAAGAAGCTGTACTTCTGGTGTTAACCACTTCTGAGGCAGCTTGAATGCCTTCATATACTGCCAATATATTTTTTTCAGTTGGAGTGTAGCTGGCTTCAGATCCTTCGTATCCCTGACTCCAAAATCCTAGTGCTTGGCCTCAAGTCTCCCCTGGTGCACTGACAGAGGCTTTAGGTGGAACCATTCATACCTGTTGCAGTGTAGAGTATATTTTTATATTTTGTTCTGCTCAGACTGGTCTAAGGGCTGCCTTCTTGGGTGACACATCTTTCTGGAAGGAATACCTGTCCCTCACACCTGCCAGTAGTAACCTCCAGAGGAGGTGGTTCCTCCTGAGGACTTGTGGTTATTTTCCAATTGCTTTGTCAGTCTCCCTTCCCTAGACGGACACCTTAGGTGTTTGGCTTCCCTGCCCTTTCATTCCAAGGTGCTTGGCTTCCCTGCCCATTCATCCCCTCAGTGGAGCAGCCAGGTGATGGTGGCCAAAGGCCAAAATCCTTTCACTTATCTCACAGTAGCTCACTCGGGCATAAAAACCTCTGTCTCTTCCTCCTGTTCTCATGGCAACATGGGTTCATTTTCAGCACTTGTGAAACAAACTACTTTTTCCATGTGTTTCCTTTCTGTATTCGGGCAACTGATAACCAGCACAGGCTGGCTCTATGGTGTAGCTGCAGCCCCTGCTATTTGAGGCCAGAGTAGCTGAAGTGCCTGTGAATCTGTCTTTAGGCCCAGAGACCTTCTCTTCCTCTTGAGGGCCCTGAACAGTGATCAGAAGGGCTCCGCAGGCATGGGCCCATTGGCTGGTTCAGTACTGCCTTGACTGTGTCCCCTCCCAGCCACATGTGAGGTGAGAAGAAACCCCAATGAACCAAAACCTTTACCCTATCCCATAACAGCCAAACATCAGTAACTATAATGGCACTGATATATCTTCTGTAAAGCTGTGGTTTCCTTAAAAAAAATAGTGCTACTTTATAAAGTCTTGAGTTATAATTCAGGTAGTTATTTTTAAAGATGGGTTGTGCTAGAATACAAGGACAAAAAATGTATTTGGTATCATCAGAGAGCTGAGAGCTGAGCTTATTTCACTACAAACTAATACAAAAGTGCATCCAGAACTCTGAAGACTCCTTCAAAGGAATAGCCTCGTGATGTGCTTATCAAACATGAAATGTGTTGTGGACTGCTAAGGAATAAATGGCCCTTGTGGTTTTAAATTTAGAGTAATTTCTATGTAGAAGTTCATAAATGTAGAATTATGAATGAATTCTGAGAAGGCTGCTGTAGGTGAGTAGGGCTTTTGTCCCCTGAAAACAGTAAAAAAATACTTTTTATGTTGATCATACATGCATAAGTGATCCAGATTGCACATTCCCTATATGACTGAAAACTTGAGGGAAATAGAGTGCATTTATCTGCAGGTCACTGTCACATGTGCTCTTTTTCGACAATATTGGCTCGCAGTGGTTTGGTCGTTTCAGCATATGCATTGTGACAGAACTTAATACAAGACAGTCACTTCAAGACTGTAAGAATCTTTTCCATGGTTCACAAGAAATGTTTTGGTTTAAAGAATCAGATGGAGTAAAGGTAACCATGACAACTATTTTTTTTTTTTAACATCCCATAAACTTTTTGATGATGTTTAAATGTTTGTGCTTTTATATGAAAGAATAAGGATAAATAAACTCAATATTTTGTCACTGGTATATGAGATAACGTGTTTCAAATGTAATCTGTATAGGCTGATATTTTAGATGAAATCTCAAAGTTGTTTCTTTAGGGGAAATTCTTCACTGTAAGGAAAAGTTAGGAAGTGCACTGTAAATGTGGAAGTACTGAGTCCTATGTGTGATTTTCGTTATGGAAAAGTGAAGTTCTTTTGTCTTAACACTGCTTGCTTCACAGGGCTTCTTGCAGGGGAACTCGTGCTGCTTTGATTTCTACTCTTTTTAATTATTATTTTGTTTTTTTCTGGCAACATGGAGACATAGTATTGTTTTTGGGATTTAAAGCTCATGAAAGATAGATGAGGCAATTTTATTTTTTCCCATAAAATCTGCGTGCATCTCATTCTTTTAATTTTAAACTATTTTGGAAATTAAATTTATTTAGAAAAATGCTTGGCTTGGCTTCATTTATTTGAGTATGGGAAGAGCATTTTGGCATGGAGGCTTGCTACATCCAAGGGGTTTGGGTTTTACTTATTTTCGAAGTGTGTCAGAGCTAAAGCGTAAAGCCCGCTGTCTGCCCGCTCTGGGCCGAGCACTTGGAAGCCAGAGGCGCGGAGAGCGCCGAGTCAAAGGAGAAGGCTTCTCGCCGCCACGAGGCGGCGCCTCTCCACTAACCGGGCGCAGTCGGGCCGTTTAAATAAAACGCCCTGCGCTAATTGGTGGAGAGACGCGGGGCTAGGCTGGGCGGGCCTACACTGGGGTTGGCTGGAGCGCTGCGTTTGAACGGGCGGGCGGTTGGTGGGGAGGCTCGGTGGGGGCTTGGTTTCGATCTCGATGCCGCTTAGGGGTTCTGCCCCGGTATGGCTGCAGGTTTCTTCTCGGGAGCGACGCTATGGGAGGTAAGCCCCTCCACCAGCCATGGGCGGCGGCGCTGGGCCACGCGACGGGATGAGGAGGACGCGGACGAAGCCCCCGCGGTGCTGGTTCTGAGCCACTTCTCCCGGCCGCCGTTCCTCAGCTTCGGCAGCCTGCATGTTGGTGCTTCCCGCACACGTCTCTTGGCCATCGACAACCCCAACACGGAAGACGTAGAGGTGGTCGTTGACCGCTTCCCGGCTTCTGCGAGGGGCTTCAGCATTGAGCATCGCTGCTTTTCCGTGCAGGTACCGGGCGGGGGCTGCGGCGGGGAGCAGTAGTGGGGTGGATAGGTGACATCGGAATGGACCTCGAGCTATGCCCAGGGTGCAGGGCGTTTGGGAGGAGCGGAGGTGAAGTGGGACCGGGTCGCTTCCTGCCTGAGGCGCTCGTTCTTCGGCGGCAGAGAAAGCCCCGGCTTGAAGTGTAATCTTGCCCCCGGAGAAGTCGCGGCTCACCTGGCCGCGCAGACTCACGTTTTCAGGGAGTTGGTAGCCCCAAAGCTGCAGCCCTGGTGTGGGTGGTGTTCGCGGTGATGGGGAAGAGCTGGAGCTTTAGAAGGCGGGACCTCAGGATCTGGGGGTTGTCGCCGGCCTTGAAGGAGCAGCATACTGGCCGAAGAGAGAGGGTATTGCAGTAACGTGCAAAAAAACTTTTAACTGTTTTCTGGGAATGTGGTTTTAGAGACAGAGAAATAAGAGGTGTTTAGAAAATGACCTCTTAAAAAATTGGAAGACATCTGTGTAGATTAGGAATTAAAAATGAGAGAGTGTGTTGTGGAGAGGGTGCTAATGCACTGCTCTGCATGGTAGTTAATGATACAATAGGACTAAAGCTGGCTTTAATCTACTTTTTATGATGCCCAAGGAGATATAAAGTACAGTAGAGGCAATCAATGTTGATTTCTAAAAGGACAGTTTGGTCAAACTGGTATCCGTGCTCATCTAGGCTCGAGTCATTGTGAGAGATGAGGAATCTCTTGAGTATCTCTTGCAAGTATGCTTATAAAAATAGGCTGAACCCTCACCTGTGAAGTATTTGAATCACTAGTTCCTGTGTTAATTAATGAATGGTAACCACTATTTCCTGACTTTATTGCATAAGCACACTTTAAATTACCTCGTATGTTTTCGTTGCCCCCGGAAGTTTAACTCCTAATTAGAATGCTCGAGAGGTTGGTCATTTTCAGAGTCTTTGATTTTGTCTTGAGTTGTAACCGTTCTTTGGTCTGTTAGTATTGACATTAGCAGAGCACCGAAATGATTTGGTGGAGGTCGCTGCACAAGAAGAATCTGCATAGGTCCCATGTAGCTACATCATGTCCCTGTTCACTTGCAATGTCTTAATTTTTTTTTTAGTGAACTTTTCTGTCAAATCTCATCTTTGCAGGTCATTTGACTAAAGAAAATATTGAGTCTTTTATTTAGATTTAGCTGACTTTCTAAAAATTAATATGATTGTTAGTCTTACTACGATTGTCTGGTACTGTAGAAGACATTTGATTAATAGGTGCAAAATAAGTTATCTGTTTTTTTTTCTGTTAAACTCTACTCAAATCTTCTCCTTTGTACTATGTGTTATTCTTGCTATTATATTTTCATTAAGAGGTGTATGTCTTGTTAGTAAAATTTGTATGTCAGAGGAAACCTGGTATTTAGGCATTTAACAACTGTTTATAATTCAATTTTGTCAGAATATATGTTAATTCTCTATACTACTTCTTATTTGACTTATGATTAACTTTCATGTTATGTAAGTGTACCTGAGAGCTAGGTATTAAACTTTTGTTTGTTTGTTTGTTTCAAATAGTCAGGACAAAAAATCTTTGTTTCTGTAACATGGACACCATTAGAAGAAGGAAAAGTCAGAGAACTGATTACTTTCATTGTTAATGGAGTTGTAAAGCACCAAGCTGTGCTCCTGGGTGTTGCTGAGCAGCCTCTGAAGAAAAAGGTATGTCTTTATTGCATTTCTTACTGTAACTGCTTTGGCATAGCTGACAAAGATACTGTTTCTGTTAGTAGAAAATCCAGTGAAGGAGAGTGATAAATTGATAAATGAAGGTGTGTGCTGGAAAGCCCATTGTCCCCAAAGTTTTTCAGTTGGATTGGAAAGCAAATACTTTTGCATTACAGGTTGGAGAATAAAATTAGATAGTAACTTAAAAGCTGGTTTCAAGTCTAGAAGTAACTTACAGTGCGTTCCAGAGTAAGTGTGGGTTTTTTAGAGTGTTTTAGATTTTTGAATAAATACACAACTAATACTCACTTTTACACACAAAAAAAAAAAATCTGGAAAACCAGCATGCTAACTTTTATTTATGGTTCTTTTTCAGAGGAGTCTTTGGAATAATATAAAAAAGAAGGGCTCTTCAGAATCATCTGCCTCAACAAAAGTTAAAAGAAGTACATGGGAAGTTAAAAAGGCTAATAATAAAACCTTTCAAGTTTCCCAGAAGGTGGATGGACTCAGAAGCCCACTTCAGCCATGTGAAAATCAGAACACAGTGCAAAACAATGTATGCCCAGGAAATGACTCTCTTGTTGGCTCGGAAAATAAATTGCCGATATCTCCTATTGCACCAGTGCTAGAAGAACATCATAGCACTGTTTGCACACCACTTGCAATGAGAAGGTCTACTACATTCTCGGATATTGCTGCCATTGTAAAGGAGGAGTTACTGCCTGAAATAGACAACTGTAACGTCAATAAATGCATTAGTGAGCACAATGAATTAAAATCTGAACATGCATATGGCTCTCCTGGTTTAGTGCAACTGCCGATTTCAGATGATGAACCAGTTCTTAATTGTACACTCACACCAGTTTGCACTCCAGAACACTCAGCACCTGTGCCTGTTTTAAGTTCAAGGAGATTTTTAAGTCCAGATTCTTTTGTAAACGGCACTTATCAAGTGGACATAAATGTAATGGAACAGCCTGTTCCAATTCTTTCACCTGATCAGTTTGTGAAAGACAGCTTGTCAGATAAACAATCAAAGACTCCTAAACTTGAGGCACCTTTGGTATCTTCTACTACAGAAACTTATGTTGTGAGGAGAATCCTCCCCTCAAAATGGAAGAAAAATGGAGACGTAGAGAAAAAAACCTATGTTCATATAGAATGTAATTTAAGCAAAGCCTTCGAGGTGCATAATGTAGAGTCACAGGTGGTTTATTATGATAGGCCCAAAGAAAATCTCTTCGATTTTCCTTCTGCAGAAGGGCTTCAGACACGCAATTGTTCTCGGACAGAGCAACCAAAAAAGCGTCCAATTCTTTCTGCTACTGTCATTAAAAATAAACCTGAAGAAAAAAGAATGGAAAGTCTCCAGCCAAAATCTAAAAAATGCCTTAGTGAAGCAATAATGGGATGTGCTGCTACAGCACCAGTGCATACAAAAGCAGAAATACCTAGGCGCCTTCCAGTTATAGCACCCATTACAGCTGAAAATAAGCCTCACAATGAGAAAGTAAATTCTTCTCCTATGGAATCAACTACTCTGTGTCGTAAGAGGAAGAGTGAAGTATTTGTAGAAACTATTACAGATACAGCTCCAGTGAATATGGAGGAAGTAGAAAGAAAAAGAACTCTTGCATCTAGCATGGAGAATGGAAAACATACTACTACAAGATCATTGGCCTTCAAACCTACAAACCGAGTGAGAGGGGGGCAGAGAAAGAAAACTGGTGAGCAGTGTTTCCTTCACTTGCCACTGTCTTAAAGATGCCTTTGATTCAAAATAACAAAGAAAACAAACTAAACTCTCTAACAAGAGTTAGGAATACTTGATCTCTCTAGACTGTGACTTTTGCTATTTGTTAGATACTATCTTTTCTAAAAATTTCAATGACGAGGTCAGTTTTGGTTATACAATTGCCACCAAATTTGCCTTATTCCTTTGTAAATCTTGTTAGTGGCATTAACAGATAAAGTATCTGCCAGTTCTCTAGCAGAGCTTATATGTAAATCAAATTTATTAAATGCTCCTTCATTGCGTTAAACTTCTGTCATATGTATGCTTACTGTTCTGTACATTTGGTTGCATTGCTACTGCCAAGTGTTTTCAAAAGTACAGTTCCCAAGTCTCATTCACTCAGCCTACTTTTTATTCTCTGTAGTTAGCTTTGTTGTCAGCCTTGTGTATATCTTTCTGCTTTTATTGTTTTCCATTACTTTTTTGCTTAAAGATCAGAAGCTGTTGACTTCCTGGATTTCAGCGTGTTTTGTTTTTTCTGAATGTTACATGCTCTGGAATACAAAGGCTGTGAGGGTCTGAAAGAAACATTTAATTTGCAGACTTTTCATGCAGTGTCTGCAATGTAAGGAAAAATTCACCATGGCTTTCTTATCAAAGTAACATATGCTGCTTCCTTCAGTTCAGATGATCTGTGCTGTGATCCAGATGTGATTTGAAGGTTTTGGTAATGCACTTTGATTTCAAGCTTTTTAAGTTAGTCCATGGAAAAAGTGTTAAGTGTGCAGCAGGAAAAGCTGTGTCATCTGCTAGGTTATTTCTATTCATCCATTAGGGTAAGGATAGATTGGCTGGACAAGGAAGTATTCTAAAGAAGAGTCCAAAATTACATTAGTGTCTCTTAATCATAGATGTGAAATACAAATTATGACAACTTGGAGTTAGTCTTAACAATTTTTCTTGAGAAATACAGCCTGTTGGCCTTGTAATGAAACAGGTGGTGTTGCCTAGGCTTCACTACTAAATGCCCATCATTAATCCATTCGAGAGCCAACTTCAATAAACATTGTCAAAATGTATTCAAAATTCATTAGAAGTGCATGAGGAATTGGGATGACTTCTTCACTTTTCTAGAAGCCAATGTTCTAGGAAAATCTACATCAGCTAAGCAGCAGAGTGTAGCCTGTAATTCATGATCTCCCTCTTTTTTCTGAAGTACCACCTTATCAGTGTAATGACAGCAACTATAGTCCATCTGCAACAGCATAATTTTTTAATCCTTCATGTGATGTCAACATAACAAAACTGTCCTTGAAGTGTGTAATTACTCTTGAGTTAAGAAAGCCTAGATCTACATTTTTATTTTGTATTTTATTTAAGTCCTACTGCTATGGGGTGAATAACACTTGGTAAGTAGTGCCTTGACTGACACAAATCAGGCTGCTCTGCAATAAATATCAATACAATATGCAATCTAACTGGTGGGAAGAAGTGAATCAAGCCCTAAAATGTATATGTCACACTCAGGTGTTTATAGAATACACACTGCCATATGTCCTAAGGAATTATTTTAGCTTCATGTTTATTTTAGCTTAGTGTTTCTAGCAAAAATTGTAGACATTATGTTTCCTTAGTATATGGAAGAACTGTGAAACACAATAGTCATTCTTTATTCCTAACTATTTTTGCTTTTCAATTGTAGTCAAACTGCTTTGCTTAACTTTCTCTATCAACAGGAGATTATTGGTATTTTGTGTGGGTTCACGGGGAATTATTCTGGTTCCATGAAGTGATATGAACCCTGGTATGTTAACTTCCACTGATGCATTCGTTGTTTTTGTTTGTGTTAATGCTTGTAGGTTCTTCACATCAGAAAGCATCTAAAACTACCAACAGAGTTAGTAAACCTGTCCCTGGATTGGCTCAATCTCATCTGACATTTGTGAAACCACTGAAAACAGGTAGGTACACTTCTAGTATTTAGTAGAAGACCACAGGCCAAACCGAATGTCACAATCGCTGTAGTGATAGTGATTTGTAAGACTGAAATGATTGGAGTTGAAGTGAAATAGATTGTACCTGCAATGAATCAATATGTACTAGAAAAATATATGTAACTTTTTATGTTCCATTTTGACTAATAATAAGAAAATTCTTTGCAAGACGTTGCCATCTGAAGGTGAATGTTACTGTCTTACAGTTTTGCCTGCAAGTGTAAAAGCTACGTTTACAGCTATGTTCCCAGCTGACTGATGGTTATCAGTGAAATGCCTCTTCCATATTCTGATAATGTTTTAATATAACAACAGAATACCTAAGAAGAGAAAATTTCTGACCAAGAAGATACTAATTTTGCAATACTGAGTTGATCTGAGCTGAAAAATGCATCCTTTAAATGGTTCTTCCCAGTTGTAATCCTGCTCAGCTTTGATTTGCTGCAAGATGTGCATTGCAAGTGGCCCAGATTTGCCATTTTAATGGTTTTAGTTACTGGTTTGTGGCTTAAATTTATTTATTTATTTAATGGTGGCTGATTTGCAATTCATTGAAGGTTTTAACAATCTATTTTTTGTGTGTTATAGATCTAAATGTATCAAATGTTAATCCTTCCCACAATGAAGTGTATATTCATTATCAAACATTTCAGGAACTGTAGAGACTTATTTTTCTTTTGTCTAAGTCATCCCTAGGCACCCAATGCCTTTTGCTGCTAAAAACGTGTTTTATGATGAACGTTGGAAGGAGAAGCAGCAGCGAGGTTTCACGTGGTGGTTAAATTTTGTGCTTACCCCTGATGACTTCAGTGTGAAAACAAACACTTCACAAAGTAAGAGTGCTAGAATTTTCACTTTGTCCCTTAATGTTGTTAAACACTATATAGTGTCTTTTATGACTATTAGGGAAGTAGTAGTGCTGTCTTAACAGTAGTCTCAACTTGTCATGTTAGCTTGTGTAATGTTAAGCTCTTAGGTAAATGCAGATTTTGTGTTGTCAATATATATGTATGTATCACCTGTGATTCCTTTTTCATCAGCTTGTGGCTTCACACTGTGATAATAAACTAAATATGTGGTAGTGTGTTTCGGTGGCTGTTATGCTAGAAAATGCAGAATATGCTAAACCAAAAGCAGTTCTTCTGCTGGAGGTGGTGCTTTTCATTCCAACTGAATTTTACAACCATCTAGCCCTTTTCAGAACTGTCTGAGTGTGGATGGCACATCTACTTGTGCCACACACAGCATACCACACACTTGAATGGGAAGTGTGCTCTGTAACAAATACACGCTGGAATATGCTAGTGCAGCACACTTCAGAGGGTGTTATGAGGAATCCCTACCTGGTGAAAAACATACCACTTCACTAAGGTGATAGTAATGTCATTTTTTTCCTCTGTCTTCAGTTTTAATCTAAATATTTGAAGATCATATATTGAACTAAAACTAATTCCTAGCACTGCTTGCTTATGAAATAAGTGTTCTATTAAATATTTGACTAATATATATGTACTTGACAATATGTGTTTAGTGCAATAGCTGATAAGCTTCCTGAAGAACAAAATTATTCAAAGGAATATAACAATAGGAACTTGAGAGGAAAAAAAGAAATTGAGCAAAGCTACATTTATTTGAGATGTGAATGCATAGTTTTGGTGTGTGTTTAAACAGTAAATGCAGCTGCTCTTACCTTGGGAGAAGAGAACCATCATAAGACCAGTGTTTCTAGAGCACCAACAAAAGATGAAGCATCTCTAAAAGCTTATATGGTTCACCGGAAGCTGAATAAGTTACGGCGTGATGCTTGCCGGTTGTTCACATCTGAAGCAATGGTTAAAGCTATTAAGAAGCTGGAAGCTGAGATTGAAACTAAACATCTGCTAGTTCGTAAAGACAGACACCTCTGGAAAGATGTAGGTAAGAATACTTAAACTTTGTATCCTCCCTTTTCTTGTAAGTTGAAAAAGCATTATGCATACACTACACTGATCTGAAGTCAGTTGATACAAATTTTTGCTGTCATACAAAGTGTTTGCTGGATGTAATAATGCAAAATGCTTTCTTGCAGGTGAGAGGCAGAAAGTCCTTAACTGGCTTTTATCTTACAACCCTTTGTGGCTGCGGATAGGTCTGGAAGTAAGTACAGATTTTATGGTCTATAATCTAGAGGATTTTTTTTTTTTTTTTTTAGCAGGGAATGTTTCAAGTGAGTGTCTTTGCATTTTTTTGTTATACTAAATCAAGTAGATTAAATTCAGTTACAGCATGTTTGCAGGTCTTAAATTACTACAACAGACAGGCTTTGAAAATTGCCTACTAAAAAGGAAAATATTTTGAGGAAAGCAGAGGCTTAACTCTGACCAATAACACACAAGCAATTTCCCGTCAGTTTCACTCTTCATTCCTCAGATGCAGATGTTCATACATGTTTTGAAGTGAGGTTGGATCATCCACTGGGTTTAAACTGGCAGAGGGGAGATTTAGACTGGATGTTAGAAGGAAGTTCTTTACAGTAAGGATGGTGAGACACTGGAACAGGTTGCCCAGGAAGGTGGTGGATGCTCCCTCCCTGGAGGTGTTCAAGGCCAGGTTGGATGAGGCCTTGAGTGACCTGTACTAGTGGGAGGCGTCCCTGCCTATGGCAGAGGGTTGGAACTAGATGATGCTGGAGGTCCCTTCCAACCTTACCATTCTATGATTCTATAAGTATCCTTCAGTTACTGATTTGAGGAAAAAAAAACAACCCACTGACTTTTAGAGACTAATTACCATTTTCTGCTTCTAAATTTCAGTGATGCATGTAATTCAGACAAACTTCATTACATTTTTGGTGATTTTTAATAACTCTGCTTTTCCCTCCTCCTTTCATATTAGACTGTTTATGGAGAACTGATAGCATTGGAGAATAACAGTGATGTAATGGGGCTGGCCCTATTTATCAATAATCGCTTGCTTTGGAACCCTGACATTGCAGCTGAATACAGACATCCCACTGTGCCTCACCTTTACAGAGAAGGTAGGTACTACTTCCAAAAACAGGTTATATTTAGCACTCAGATTTTGACCTATCACTTAATGAGTTATGTCTTTTTAGGTCATGAAGAAGCTTTGTCAAAATTCACACTAAAAAAACTACTCTTGTTAGTTTGCTTTCTGGATCGTGCCAAAAGATGTAGAATGATTGACCATGATCCTTGCCTCTTTTGTAAGGATGCAGAGTTCAAGGTAAGAGGGCTGTGAGTTGATGTCTCTCTCCAATGTTGTTCTAAGATTCATTGTAGACATTCTTAAAATTCTTAAATTTTGTTGTCGCTTAGATCTGATGATGTACTTTTGTTTAACAAGTCTTGGCCTTTTACATGAATGTTCTCAGAAGATCCTGTTGTGGTCATATCAATAAAGTTCTAAGAACATTTTGAAGTTTTGGTCCTTGTATTGGTTTGAGTTTAACTTC
>VWYK01126571.1:0-15395 GCA_013399775.1 Semnornis frantzii | reverse complement strand
CCTCGCGCACCTTCCTTTTTTCCAAAAAAAAAAAAAAAAAAAAAAAAGTTTTTCTTTATTTTTGATATGTAGCAACTGGATGTCCAATGGCTTGTCCTGTAACCCATTCCATCCGTAGGTTAGTGGGTAAAAATGTCCAGCTTGTAGGTGATTGAACTAAAGGTGAATGGAGGTGAATAATCTCATTAAACAGCTGGAAGCCTCATATTTCCTGAAAAGAGAATTCAGAGTTCAACAGGGAAAGTTTGCCTTAGATTTCTACTCATGACAAATCTGCACTTGTCTCCTCAGCCCTGGGTTCCTTTGTATTTCTAGGATCTCACATTAGAACCTTGCAGAAAGATTTCGAGAGTTAAGTGCAAAAGCTTTTCAAATGCCTTTCACCCCATCCTCTTTAAGCTACTTTCTCACTCATCAACTTGCTGATTAATCAGAACTTTACCAGCAGTGACAGTTTAGTCATTGGTGTTTTATGCCATGCCAACTAGATTGAAGTGGATAAGCCCTGCATTGCAGATGACGAATCTCAGTAAAACTCCAGCTGGGGCACTCGTGTTCTTCTGTCCCATATTTACATCAGGATAAATAGGAAATACTTTCACTGAGAATTAGTGAACTACTGTGAGAGTTTTATGGACTTAACCAGTACTGCTATTCTGCATCTCATCTCTATGCTGAGTCTTCTGATAGCCAAAATTCTTTTCACCTTAATGCAGTCTTGAATTATTGTTGTAAACGACAAGTGAAACACGAGTTAAATTCAGGTGCTGTGAAACTGATGGCAAAATAGTGCCAGGCATTTCATTGCCAAAGAAAATAGAAAATTATTTTCAGTGGATCGAGTTTTCAAGGATTCCACTAAAGAGTTTATATTTTTTTTTTAAATGATTTTTTAAAATGATATCTCAAGGTTGCCTGCCAAGCCAAACCAATGCTTTTTTTTCTGGAAATCATCTTTGTGTGGTGGCTGGGCCTTACAAGAATAAGATTTCTGAATGATGCTTCAAAGTGAAGAACATATTGTGTTGCATCTGCTTGTGTCAGCATAAAATTCCACTGATTTGGCTTTAACTGGCCTTGCTGATTACTTTTTTTTTTTTTGTTCTATTTACACGATTCCATCCTGCTATAGTTTTTCACATACTTGCTCAATTTTTCTTTATTATCTCTTATCTGCTGGACCTAAGCAATCTTCTTGTGTGTATCAGAATATTACACCCTCACTCCCCCATCTTTTTGTCGAATAAGGGTCAGGTCAGAGGGACTCAAGATCTAGGCCATGGTAATTTTCATCACCATTTCATTCATTGGCTTTTTTGTCTGGTGATGTTTTTTTTTTCCCAAGTGGTTTTTTTGATATGTCCCAAACTGCATTTTTTCATTATTTGACACTGAAGAAGTGGTATCTCATTTGATTAGAATGCAAACAGGCTCTCATAAAAACAAACCCCAAAAAACATACTTGAATGCTCTTCTGAAAGACGATGATTTGTGTAGATTTACTTTTTGACAGTGAAGACTCATGTAGGGTAGTGACAGATTTCCTTGCTGTAAGTCATGGTTTGATGGATCTTTTTAAAAATTATTTTTTACAATTTTCTTTATTTATTGAATGATCCTTTTGTGGAGACTGTAATGAATGAGACCTTAGAGTAACCTTCCAGTATCTGAAAGGGGGCCTACAGGAAGGCTGGGGAGGGACTATTGACAAGGTCTTGCAATGACAGGACAAGGGGCAATGGGTTTAAACTGGCAGAGGAGAGATTTAGACTGGATGGTAGGAGGAAATTCTTTGCAGTGAGGGTGGTGAGACACTGGAACAGGTTGCCCAGGGAGGTTGTGGCCGCTCCCTCCCTGGAGGTGTTCAAGGCCCGGTTGGAGGAGGCCTTGAGTGACCTGTGCTAGTGGGAGGTGTCCCTGCCGATGGCAGGAGGGTGGAACTAAATGATCCTTAAGGTCCCTTCCAACCTTACCATTCTATGAATTTCCAAATGAAACAGAACTTAGAGAACAGCAGATCTCTCTCTAGAAGTACAATACTTTCTTGTGTTCAGCCGGGAGACTCTGGGGAGACCTAACAGCAACCATCCAGGGGCTACAAGAAGGCTTGAGAGGGACAGTTTGCAAAGGCCTGTAGTGATAGGATGAGTGGCAGTGGTTTGAAATGAGAGAAGAGCAGATTTAGATTGGGTGTTAGGAACAAGGTCTTTACCCTGAGGGTAGTGGAACAGTGCAACAGGTTGCCCGGAGAAGTAGCTGAGGCCCCATCCTTGCAGATATTCAAGGTCAGGCTTTGGCCAACCTGACCTAATGGAGGATGTCCCTGATCACTGCTGGGCATTGGAGGTCCCTTTCAATCAAAAACATTCTAATATTTTGTGATGCTATTTTACCACTTTATTAACAAAACCAAAAAAGTAAATGCACAACTGTGTTTTTATATTGTGCTTTAGTTTATAGGACAACCTCCTTAATTTCGAGTGCCTTGTTTTGTTTTTGAAGACTGGATTATATCCAGTCAATACAGAATGATGCTTGAACTATATTTTGTGGAAAAAAATCATAGAATCATAGAATGGTAAGGTTGGAAGGGACCTCAAGGATCATCTAGTTCCAACCCCCTGCCATAGGCAGGGACATCTCCCACTAGTACAGGTCACTCAAGGCCTCCTCCAACCTGGCCTTGAACCCCTCCAGGGAGGGAGCCGCCACAACCTCCCTGGGCAACCTGTGCCAGTGTCTCACCACCCTCACTGTAAGGAACTTCCTCCTAACATCCAGTCTAAATCTTCTCAAATGACCATGTGTGATTGATTTCTACAGAATAAAAGATGCAGTGATACAATTGCCTAACTTTTCACAGTGACACTTACTTGAACTTAGGAGAATCATGAGGCAATCCATTCCTAGAGGCGACTTAACTTTGTATTTCTTTGTTAGTGCTCCGTGTGTTGCTGGGGAGGTATGTAGTCTGTCTTGTTAAGCTAAGACAATGCTACAGTACCATACCCAAGTTCTTATAAACACCTGACAGATATTTTATGGCTCAGTGATAATAATGTTAAACCTTTAAAAAACTTTAGCAAAATGTTTTCACTATTTTGGGGCTGGTTTTTTTATTTATTTTTTAGTTCGTTACTTATCTCATGCAGAAGATGTATATTTTTCTTTACTGAGATTCATCATCCACTGTTTCATAGAGATGAAATATGAGAGTTAAAAAATAGTAGATTTTTTTTTTTAAAAGCTTTTGTGTAGACTCATGAGAGTCTTTCCTTCAATATCTAACTGAAAAGGTAATGAACTGTAAAATATGTTGGAATGATTGGGGATTAAAAATCTCTGGTGTGCAGTGACAGTACAATTATATTCTACAGTAAAGGTTTCTTATATTAAGTGTAAAAAAAAAAACTTTTTTTTTTTTTTTAACTGTGATTGGTTGTTACCACTGTAATGATAGCTTTGACCTTCTTCCTCTTCAAGTGTTGTTAGCCTGTGACCAGCTATTCAGGATGCTGTAGAATGAACTGGAATGGCTGTGTGGGAAAGCAGCCATTGAAGCAAGAAAAAAATTAAAAGGAATATTTGAGCACTAAAGTCTCTGTTGTAACTTTTGAGGCTTTTTGCACAACTACTTTACTCACATTTTCTGCCTTGCAACGTGATGATTTATCATAAGACATCCTATAGCTATCCATTTAGCTTTAACACATCTGATTAGCATTTTTATCATTCAGATTTATGTAGGCTTATGATATGTTGCTCTTTCTGTTGAAAAAAATGAGCAGCTCTGATCATCAGTTTGTGCAAAGCAGCTAGAAGAGCACAAAATTACTTCCAGTTTCTTTCAAAGGGTGGAACAGTCAGATAGGTGAACATTAAATTCCCTTTATCAATAAATTTGGATTGTACCCTACCAGGAGCAGAACGTGAGCCTCTGTTTTAACATAGCTAAGGCTACTCCGCAGTGTAAGTACTACAGAAGTATTGAAGTAGTACTGATTAGCCACAGTTCTTCTTCAAAATTATGTCTTAAATTTTCCTCTCTTCTCCTGCATTTTCTCAGGCACTCTGTGCCTGACAGAGGGATCAGGTAAGTAGCTGTCTTGATTGCTGGCCTGTTTGACTCTTTGCTGTGCTGTTCCTATAAGCAACAACTAACTCTTTACTCTTGCTGGAGACTTGTAAGCATCAACCCTACAAAGAATTTAGCTTATCATGTCTCAGAGAACAAGGAGTACAGCCCATTTCAATGTTGCAGCTCTGGGATCTATCTCTGTAGCAACTTCCCTTATAAATTCAGTTTTAGAGGTAGTTATTTGTCTTAAAAGAAACCCTGTCAGGCAGCAAGGCACATAAAAATCTGTGCATTTGTGCTAATATTTGTCAGACTTTGTAAATATTATTGCTTTAACTACCCTGTCCAATTACACAGCAGTGTGTCATTCAGCATTAATGATCTCGTGAATAAGTGTATTAGTATCTAAAGCCATCAAAATAATGATATTTCTACTCACTTAATGGGCATTCCTTACATGACCAGTTACAAGAAATGAGAGCTCACTTGCCCTGAATTCATCTGAACCTCGAGATGGGAGAACTGAAAACTCCTTCACTTTATGAGAACTTTTGATTAGGGTTTGGGTAGGTAGATAATGGAAGAGTGAAACATTGAAATGTGCCTAAATAACATGCTGTTACAAGCCTGATGATAGATTTGTGTTTGACTTAACAGCTTTTGGAACCTAATAAAAAGAACTTAATTGACAATTTCTTGAAATTGCTAAGAAAACCTAGTGATGTTGGTAGGGTATAATAAGGAGTTTTCTCATCACTGTCTTCAAGATTGAGCCTATACAAAAAACAAAAAAAAAAAAGAAAAAAAAAGAAAAAAAAAGAAAAAGCAAAAGGATTTATCTCTGTGGTAACTCTAAGTAATTGATATACAGACAAGGTTTGGTTCCAATTTGCCAGCAATAAAGTTGTAATAGGGTTTTCTCTGCAATTTTAGCCTTAATGTGCTCATTCCAAAGAGCGGTATTTTTCCAAGCGAACAAATAACATCAGTAAAGCTTACGATCAGTAATAGCCCCACACTGATGTTCGCATTAAACTTGTTAAATCAATTCACTAGACACTTTCTAAGTGGACTGTCTGTTTACTTTGACTTTCACCCTGTGAGGATTATCCATCAGTTACATTTATTTTGAAGGATCTTTACATTTGGAATTTGTAATTGTTGATGCTTGGTCGTGGTTACAAATGGGTCTGACTTTTTTATTGTGCAGCTTAATTTTTGTGACTTCTGATTTTTTTCGTTTTTTTCCCCACCTTTAGTTGTCTGAAGGATATGGATATTTAGTGGCACAGAGCAGAATGCATTGTTTGTTTAGCCTTATCCAAATCCTAAGTGAGGACTTTGCTACGTAATTATAAGGCTTCCAGGAGACCTTAGAGTAGCCTTCCAATATCTGAAGGGGGCCTACAGGAAGGCTGGGGACGGACTATTGACAAGGGCTTGCAATGACAGGACAAGGGGCAATGGGTTTAAACTGGCAGAGGGGAGATTGAAACTGGAGGTTAGGAGGAAGTTCTTTGCAGTGAGGGTGGTGAGACACTGGCACAGGTTGCCCAGGGAGGTTGTGGCTGCTCCCTGCCTGGAGGTGTTTAAGGCCAGGTTGGAGGAGGCCTTGAGTGACCTGTGCTAGTGGGAGGTGTCCCTGCCTATGACGGGGGGATTGGAACTAGATGATCTTTGAGGTCCCTTCCAACCTTACCATTCTGTGATTCTATGAATTATGGTGGCTTCTCTTGGTAATTATAATTTCATATTGCTGTTTACTGAAGGTACCAATCCACTCTGTGCAGTATTGTTCTTCTAGGATAAAAAATAAAATTAACATATAAATAATGTAGGATTACAGTATTTTGAAATAATTAGCAGAATGTGGTAAGTACTAAATGATTTATTAAAGATGTAATTTAGGCAGATTTGCTGCATAAGATATTAGAGTGCAAAAAGCCATACTGTACTCTGCAAGGAATCATTTTGTAGATGGTTAATCTACCAACTAGACTGCAGTTTTCAATCAGAACAAACCTGGTAGCTACTGCACACTGCCTTTTGTCAGTAAACACAAAGGCAAATCTGAAGCAATCAATCTTTCTTATCAGTAGCATTCAGTATGTGTACCTTTCTTTTATTATTTAGCTCTATAAAACTAGACATAACATAAAACAAAATGTAACAGTTTAAAAGTTTATTTATCTGGTAGCTAAATACACATTTTAAAAGGTAGCACAAAAACAGAATAATGGCATTGCCTACTGCATGCTTTACAGAATCACAGAACGTTAGGCGTTGGATGGGACCTGGAAAGTTCATCTGATCCAACCCCCCTACCAGAGCAGGACCACTCTGTGTGACCCACAGAGTAGTAGGTCACACAGGAATGCGTCCAGATGGGTTTTGAATGCCTCTAGAGGAGGAGACTCCACAGCCTCTTGGCAGAGACTGTTCCAGGGTTTTGTTATTGTCACAGTGGAAAAAATTCTTTATGTTCATGTGGTACCTCCTGTGCTTCAACTTGCACCAATTGCCACTTGTCCTATCACTGGAAAAAATTTGGAAAGAATTGAGGTCCTGCACAAAGGTTGTGGATAATAGGAAGTTCCTGGATAAGGAAGCTCTATCTCACTTGTTTAGCTAAAAGCTGCGTGGAGTGTTATGGTTATCTACCATTTTGTCACACTCCTAAGGCTGAATCTCACATATGTAGGGCATTGAAGAAAAACCTGCTGCCTATGAAATGTTACAGCTGTCCCTTACATGCATCACTTCCCATCCTGGTGAAAATAATTCTTTGTTTTTCCCTTAAGTAAAAATAAGTTTTCATAATGGACATGTGATATGCTTTATGAAATGATAGCCATCTTAATTGTAGAAGTCCTCAGACAAGATTCTTTTTTTTTTCCACCTTGTTACTCATGTGTTCATATTTTAGCTATCTAATTCTTACTTATTTTCAGGGAAGTAAATTGACATAACTCGAAATGGGGATGTGAAGTTGAAACATCTCCTCCAGAATGTGCCAAAAGTCTTTAAATACATAATACTACAATATCATGAAGGTACAGGAAGAATGAAAAATGAATTTAGCGGGCACATTAAAGTAGTTCATCCAACCCAGCCATTTTCTTGTTTCATTTAGAATCATAGACTTATTGGAAGGGACCTCCAAAGGTCATCTACTCCAACCCCTCTGCACTGAACAGGAACATCTTCCACTAATTCAGGTTGGTCAGAACCATGTCAAGCCTGACCTTGAATATCTTGAGGGATGAGACCTCAGCTACCTCCCTGGACAACCTGTTCCAGTGTTTCATGATAAAGAAATTACATCTATCATTTCACAGTGGAAGAATGCATGGCTTAACCTCTCTGTGTGTTTTTTCCCCCTCTTTTCTCCCTGCACTATATGGGAAAACCTAAACATCTTCCACCTCTCCCAGCCCCCCCCACCAGTCACCCTATAGAAGTAATCTGGTATCTATTTTTTCCAGAGCAGAAACTCCAGAAAAATACTCTCTAGAAAACCAGAGCAATCTGTGTATAATAGAAAACCTTCTTAACACTTTGCATTGTCTTCTTCAATAGAAAGTAAGAGACATATGGTCTTTGCCTTTCTGAACTTAAAGAAAGTTGTTTCAAGTGCAAATTTGCAGTTAAAGATGGAAGGTAGGGAAAAGTAAGGCAATATCTTGCCGTTGTTTCCTCTGCCCCTTTCTGCCTCGCAACTGCAACTGAGGTAAGTTGCAGATGATTAGGAATGATGTTGAAGTTGTAAGAAGTTTAGTTGTAGGGAGAAGACTTGTGTGTGACTCATAGTTTAATTAGGGTGGAGTAATAACAATTTACATAGGCTTTGTCTTGTTAGGTCACAATTGATTGACATTTACAGTGTGTTGATGCATCTTAAGAACCAGTTAAATGCTGGAGCATTTTGAGTTGCCTGTACTCTCTCTTTCCCTTGTTGTGGTTTACCTGATGTGATGCTACCATCATCAGTTTGGGAAATGAATTCTGAAAGAACTGGGGTGTATAGTGTTTCTGCCATAACCAGTACCTCCACCCAGACATGGACACAGGAATCCAGAGTGGTCAGGAATCAAAAGAGGGATGACTCCATCTCTCAGAGGCAGCTGTAGGTGACTCAATGGCACTGACTGCAAACAGAAAATAAGAAACAACCATCTTTTCCCAATCTGTGCCTGGGAGTATGGTACAAATTAGTGTTCCACTAACAACTTCCTGAGCAATACAAATGACATTGCTCTAAATATTTTATACAACTAATAGCTTTTCTAATCTGTATGCTACTATACTTTCAGTCTTCACAGTTTGCTGTTCTTCGTGGTCATAATTCCTAGGTGGAGGAGCTAGGAGGGCATATTTTGAATAGACTGGTAATAGACTGATAAACAACTTTATATTACATGAAAAAAAAAAGAATATTAGTATTGTAAGCACTCTGGCAAAGCAATTCACCCTTATGTGGAAAATGCTTATTGTACACTAGAATCATAGAATGGTAAGGTTGGAAGGGACCTCAAAGATCATCCAGCTCCACCCCCCTGCCATAGGCAGGGACACCTCCCACTAGCACAGGTCACTCAAGGCCTCATCCAACCTGGCCTTGAACACCTCCAGGGAGGGAGCAGCAACAACCTCCCTGGGCAACCTGTGCCAGTGTCTCACCACCCTCACTGCAAAGAACTTCCTCCTAACATCCAGTTTCAATCTCCCCTCTGCCAGTTTAAACCCATTGCCCCTTGTCCTATCATTACAAGACCTTGTCAGTAGTCCTTCCCCAGCCTTCCTGTAGGCCCCCTTCAGATATTGGAAGGCTACTATAAGGTCTCTTTGAAACCTTCTCTTCTCCAGGCTGAAGAACCCCATCTCTCTCAGCCTGTCCTCATAGCAGAGCTGCTCCAACCCTCTGATCATCTTTGTGGCCCTCCTCTGGACCTGCTCCAACAGTTCCATGTCCTTCTTCTGCTGGGGGCTCCAGAACTGCACACAGTACTCCAGGTGGGGTCTGCCGAGAGCAGAGCAAAGGGGCAGAATCCCCTCCCTTACCCTGCTGCCCACACTGCTCTTGCTGCAGCCCAGGACTCAGTTGCTGTCTGAGCTGCATGCACACACTGCACATGTAGAAGAGATCTTGCAGTGCTTTCAGAGTTGCCTGACATCTCTTTATTTAGCTACATGCTATGCAGTTCTGTACAGCTAAATCTCTCTTCATCATTCAAATCTATCTGAGCCTTGCTTGTATGTACAGTACTCACACGCTACCAAGCAAAACTTTCAGGCAGGGTTTGCGTAATTTGGGAGATATGTCAGGAGTTGAATGAACAGGAAGTATCTTTTTGCTATGTTAAGAGAACTTAGTTGGGTTTTTTGAGGGTTTTATTTGTTTGTTGTTTGATTTATCTTTCAATGGAAATTTCTCTGGAATATTCTTCCTGATCAGAAGTGGTCAACAAGCTGGTGGCATTGAAGCACTCCCATTCCATTACCCAGCAGCATACACAGGAATGATACAGTGGTCATCACAGCCAACAACTCTCATCTTCCTCTGCTACACTTAGATATTGGGGAGACAGTTTGCTGCATGAATTTGGAACATGACTCAAACCGAAACATCTGAGTCTTTTGTGAGCTGCCTTAATTGCTTTATCAACTTTTCCACTCTGCTCAGCAAGGGATAAATAACTTAAAGGGATTCTCCAACACTTCTAATAACTCTAATCATGGTTTTAGATAGAGTACAAAGAATTTCATTGTTTCTGTTTACTGGTGGTTTTTCATCATTTCTGATTTTGTTCAACTCTTTTGTAAGGATGGGGAAGAAGATAGGCTTAATCAAATACTTTTCCAACTGATTGAATGCATCTACCTAATTGACAAGTATTAAAGCAGAAGTATTCCTTGCACAAAATAATTCAAGATGGAAAAATCATTATTTTTAAGAAAAAACCCCTTTGATTTCCTAATAAAAGCAGGCCATGTGAATAATTACTTCCCACTAATTTCTGATAAAACCCTTTTATGTAATATAAAAATTCTGCCAAAATTGCCCTGTTTGCTTTCTGAAAAGAAAGGAACAAAAAGTTTTGATCAGATTTGTTAACTTTGAAGTAAAAGATACTGTATTTTAAGTGAGGTTTTACATTATCTTCCCTAGGCCAGCCTGAGTTATCCAGTGACCTACTCAGAAGAATCTCTGTTTTGTTTCTTCATGGTATTTTTATTTTGAATGCATAACTATATATATGTATATATATATTTTTTTTTTTTTTAAGTGGTCATTTGGCTGGTTGATAATTAAGATTTAGTACCAGAAGGAAGTGTAATGATTGGTAAGAAGAGCAGTTACGTTTTTTAAGTCAAGAAACAAAAAGCTAATAACAAAGATTCTTAGATGTAATATTGCTACTGTGTGCTTGGTTTGTTTACTGCTATTAAAATGTAAATGCCAGCAATCCAGGCCAACCTCATGAAATTCCATAAGGCCAAGTGTAAGGTCCTGCACCTGGGTAGGCACAATCCCAAGCACAAATCCAGGCCCGGTGGTGAATNGAGGACAGGCTATAAGAATTGGAACTCTGCAGCCTGGAGAAGAGAAACCTTCCAGGAGATCTTATAGTATCCTTCTAGTATCTCAAGTGGACCTACAGGAAGACTGGGGATGGACTATTGACAAGGTCTTGCAATGACAGGACAAGGGGCAATGGGTTTAAACTGGCAGAGGGGAGATTTAGACTGGATGTTAGGAGGAAGTTGTTTGCAGTGAGGGTGGTGAGACACTGGCACAGGTTGCCCAGGGAGGTTGTGGCTGCTCCCTCCCTGGAGGGGTTCAAGGCCAAGTTGGAGGAGGCCTTGAGTGACCTGTACTAGTGGGAGGTGTCCCTGCCTATGGCAGGGGGTTGGAACTGGATGATCTTTGAGGTCCCTTCCAACCTTACCATTCTATGATTCTATTTACATTGGTTTGATTATTTCTAGCTAATTTTCTGATATTTTGGAGCTTGGAAGTATGGCGCTGTGTAGCTCTTCTTCCACAAGTGTCTGTACTTCAAACTTCTGGTAATTTTATTTTTCAAGATTATTATCAAAGGCCTAATTGATACCTGCAACCCTTGATTGGCTAAGAAACTGATGAATTTTACCCCTTGGTTACAATTAAAAGACAAGTACATCTAAAGATGAATGGCTAAGAGCTACTGAATCATGCCTTCTGTTTTGCATGTGTTCTGTCTTCTTTGATCTGATCCTAGTTTGATGTTTTAAAAAGCAAATTGTGATAGGGCTTGTGCTACTGATTTCTGAGGTTGCCAGGTCAGTGGCCATGTTGTATTTCGTTGTATCATTGGCTTGTGGGTATCATCACAGGTTTGTGATTTCTTCAGAGAGAGCAAGGAGAGCTCAGCCATCACAAACCTCTGACAATATCCATAAGCCAATGATGAGATGATGTTGAGAGTATCCCTGCTAAAGCAGCAGCATAGCAATGTGAGAAAGCACTGCCACTTCGTGTTTTGTGGTATGCATGGATAGGAAGACCTCCAGCACTAGTGAAGAAATGCACTCTCGTGGTGTGAAGAGATCATTGGTGAGGAAACAGGGATTTTCTGGTGGAGAACTTTGGTTTTTGAGGATTAAAGACCCAAAGAGGAAACTTTTGTGGATGCTCCCTCCCTGGAGGCATTCAAGGCCAGGTTGGATGAGGCTTTGAGTGACCTGTTCTAGTGGGAGGTGTCCCTGCCTATGGTGGGGGGTTGAGACTGTATGATCTTTGAGGTCCCTTCCAGCCTTACCATTCTGTGATTCTAATATTGTCACGCTGCATGAGATGGATAGTATAGAAAAAATAAAGTGGGGTTGAGGTATGTGTCCCAGTTTAGGGCCGTGAGCTACCTGGTACTGGAGAACAGAAATTATATTTACTTCTTTTAGAGAGTAAAAATGAAGATACTGCACACTGATTGGAAGTTCAAAGGGAGATTCTATGTACAGGTGCATATATGCAAAAGGCAATCAGGTAGAATGAATACATCAATAGCTAGGCCAAGTCTATCGGACTAAAATCTTCTAGAATCTTCCACTCCTTCCACTCCCAGCAGACCTGAGAGCAGGCTGCATGGCACAGCTCAAAATTCCCTGCCAGCTGGCAGCCATTGCCCTCACACAAACCATGAGAAAAGAAGTGAAGGGAGGAAAGGCAAGGAGGAGAAGAGAGCAGTATCAGCAAGACGCTGCCTTATAAACTGTGATACCAGAAACTGGAATAGAATAACAATATTACAGTATCTTGGGACAACCAGGTCCATCCCCTGGGATGGGACTGTGTAATTTTCTTAAGGGAGCCTGGGCTCCCCCCAAACTATCACATTATACTAACTTCTAATAGAATTCTAGATTAGAATGGGAAGGTCGATAAACAGCTTGTAAAACAATAGGAAAAGGCATGGTGAGTATGGGAAGCATGCAGAGGGAAAGCTGAGTAAGAACAGTAATAGGTGAGGCAGAGATAGGGTCAGTGTGGCAAGTGGGGAGTTTGGAAAAGAAAGTAGAAAAATCTGCCAAAGACACGGTAGCAGTAAGGAGGAACTGATGGAGAGTTGTGAAAGAGTGCTGTGAGGGAGGTCATGTTGGTTTGGGTCAGTCTTCAGATGTAAGTCGATATTTACTTGTATAAAAGTTAGTTGGGTAAACAGGCCAAGCAAATATTGATTTAAACCAAGAGTTGGGAGGCACTTTTAATATTGTCGTTCCCTTTGTTCACTATGACATTAGAAGCTGAACTCTTCTTTATTTACTTACAAGTAGGTAAGGTGCAGATGTCTTTTGATGTGAGCTTTCAGGCTTGCTACCAGTGATCTGAAGCTTGACCTGTAGAACCTGTCCTTTCTGGATGTCAAAAGTATATAGTTTTTAAAAGTAGTAGAGGGCCTCTCCTAAGTGAATTGCCAGTCATGCTAAACTGAAGTGTTATTTGCAGTGGTTTGGGAATGTGGTTTAATAATTCCCACAGCACGAAATTCAGGCTGCGAAATACCTATCACTTTGGACCTGAGGACAGACCCGTGGTGTGGTTCTGAAAGTGAAAGCTGATGTTTATATCCAGGAAGACTCATGGCTTAAAGCAGTACATGAACCTCCTGAGAAATGTTATTTAGGAGGGGTATGCTACTTGGGATCTTAGATTTCTCTTTCCTATGCTGCTTGGAATCGTAGATTTTTTTCTTTCCTATGTAGATTGTTTTGCAAGCTGTTAAAGGTTGCTGTATGAGTAGCTCCATTCAGAAATATTTAAGGAATGGCAGAGTAGATAAGCACCTGACAATAAAATTCCAGTGAAGAATAAGGCTTCCAGGAGACTTGATAGTAACCTTCCAGTATCTGAAGGGGGCCTACAAGAAGGCTGGGGAGTGACTATTGACAAGGTCTTGCAATGACAGGACAAGGGGCAATGGGTTTAAACTGNCAAGGGGCAATGGGTTTAAACTGGAAGAGGGGAAATGTAAACTGGATGTTAGAAGGAAGTTCTTTGCAGTGAGGGTGGTGAGACACTGGCCCAGGTTGCCCAGGCAGGTTGTGGAGCACAGCAGCACAGAAGCACATTCTGTGCTTCTGTGCTCCACAACCTCCCTGGAGGTGTTCAAGGCCAGGTTGGAGGAGGCCTTGAGTGACCTGTACTAGTGGGAGGTGTCCCTGGCTATGGCAGGGGGTTGGAATTAGATGGTCTTCGAGGTCCCTTCCACCCTTACCATTCTATGATTTAATATTTCACTATTCCAGTTTTCTCACCAGATGGGTAATTACTGTGTATGCACTAGGCAAAACCACAACGTCTTACTGTTTAAATTTTTTTTTTTTTTTTTTTTTTTTGTGTTTACCACACTGATTCTTTGGCAGAGAGTTGTAAGAAGAAGTTTTAATGCTTAAATTTGGTAGTGATTCATAACCACATTTTAGAATACCTGACACTAAAAAATAATTGCCAAGTTTCCTGTAGGCTCCAAATGAATAGCAGTGTGTTGCTAGAGAAGATGCTGTTGATATCCTCTCCATACGTGCTTTCAACTTTCTTTTATGTTGAGACAGCTCAAAGATAAGAATTTTACTTGTCGAGTAGTTCCTTGGCTTTCATTTAAATAAATAACTTTTATGCAGGTGGAATTTCTCTGCTTCGCTTCTGAATCAGTATCACATGCAGCATTTTTTTACATGTCTGAATGTGAGTTCATTAGAAGTAAGAGATATAACTAAGATATCGATTACTTGCGTTCATTTTCTTATTTTCTTCAGATTCATTACACATGCAGATGGTTTGAAGAGCAGTACATGATAAAACTGGTTGATAGAGCTGCATGCCATTATCTGAAAGGTCATATTTTCACCTGATTCCCTTGGAATTTGCTGGATACACAACTTAAGTGGTTTCAGTCAAAACCTAAGACAGTGCATTTAATGCACGTCGTTAATACATGTTATTTAGTAATGCAAAATACTACATAATTTATTAATGAAATTATTACATGATCGGTTGTTTAATAATGCAAATTATCAAATATACGTATCTGAAATGCAATTAATAGAAATAAAATGAATAGATGTTTCTGTCCTTCCCTCTTCATACTGAGGTGGCTTTTACAGGTACGAAGAGTACAAAAAAATAAAGCTCAGGGAACTGGGCACTGTAGTGTTAGGCAGTTGTTAATGAAATATTCTCCTAGACTGGTTTCAATAATCTATATTACTTTCTTTTTTACATTACAGAATGTATTGTTAACTATTAACTTAAAGGCATGTTACTAATTTTTTGTCTTAGGAATTGTACTTTCTCAGTCACCTTATTTGCTGCCACATAAAATGGAATAAATGGCCCACAGTGCAGAATTTCTCTGGGTTTTCCTTAAAAAAATATCCTGGGTAATTTATCTAGTCCTTTTGTAAGTATTAAAGGTTAAAAACATTGAAGATTAATTTAAAGACAAAAATGATAACTAAAAAAATTATAATTATTTCACAATTTTTTTTTATTTTGAGGTTTGTGCCATTTTCAGGGTAGATCTAATAGAGACCTTCCAGTGCCTGGAGGGGTCTGGAGTAGGACTGTTTAGAAAGGCCTGCAGTGATGAGGGGCAATGGTTTGAAATTAGAGAAAAGCAGATTTAGTTTGGATGTTAGGAGGAAATTCTTTACCGTGAGGGTAGTGTAACAGGTTGCCCAGGGTGGTAGCTGAGGCCTCATCCTTGGAGATATTCAAGCTCAGCTTGCAAGGCTTTGGGAAACCTGATCTAGTGGTGGATATCCCTGCTGACTGCAG